>JAOTRQ010088343.1:0-10984 GCA_028565875.1 Hoplisoma paleatum
CGTTTTTTAAAGCTAAAGTCTCTCAGTGGAACAAGAGAAGCGGCTTCGTCGTCCACCGTTGTTGTTTGTGAATGTCGTTTGTGCATCAGATTTATATATATATATAAATTGTCACACTTTTTCATTGCTGTGCTTTATAAACATTCAGGAATTACTCATACGTTAAGTTTAACAAACTACTTGTGAACTGACACTAGGGGGCAGTATTGAGCACACGTGCTTGGCAGCCCTAGCCACGCTGGCCGGGGAGCAGTTAGGAGTGCAACAAGGGCACTTATATCATCACCTCTATGCTCTTGAAGTTCACAAGGTTATATCAAACCCAATCATAAACAATTTAGTATCTATAATTCTCCTGGCTTTCATTTCTTTGGACCGTAGAGGCGGGGGGACCTACACACACACACACACACACACACACACACAAACACGAGAGAACATACAAACTCCACAGAGAAAGGACATTAAATCTTATAGTCGTTACATTAAGTATACACTTTTTTTCTTGTTTTTTTAGCTTCTCTGTCAAAATTTGTGACTGTAGTGTGTTGTAATTTTATTTGTGGCCATTATCTGTAATTATAAACCTTTGCATCTATACTCGTCATAGTTTATTATTATTACTGGAACAACTTTTCGAATTATCCTGTCATAACACACAAAAATGTAAATTGTTTAAATTGTTTAAAGAATTCTAAAAACGTTCTTATATATGATCAGAAAATACGTGACCAGTAAATGGTTGCTTTTTAGATCATATGCAGGTTTATCTTGGACATCAAGCATGGTAAATTCTGTGTAAGCTGTTGTGCAGGTGAACACAAAGTGCAGCACTTATGGTCATAGTTTTTGTTAGGTCACAGAATTTGGAATAAAGCTGGCAATCCATTGTAGTGGTAAGTATCAATTGGACAATTACGTATCTTCAATTAGCCTGGTGGTAAATTATGTCTGGAAGGAATCTGGAGCGCCTGAAAAAACCCACATGGGTAGAACACGTAAACTCCACAAAAAAGGTCTTTTTGTGTTAGAGAGTTTTTTTTTTCATTCCTTTAGGAGGATCCTTTAAGTAATTTAAGTTATTATTGGCGTATTGTTAGTATTTCATGTCAACAGTCCTTTTTGAACATTGTTTTTATTGCAGTTAAGCAGAAGTATTGGAAGCATATGTCTTGACAGCTGAACCTAAAATGAACCAGTATCAGCAGCAGCCCGGCCGATCCAACTTGTACAGCACCGTAAAAGCTGAGAACTCGTCCACTCCACCTATCGCCACCACTATGGCCAACAGTACAGCTGTACCAGGAAAGGTTCTGAGCACCCCCGGGCCTGCTGGAAGAGTCAGTCCTGAAGACAAACAGGTGAGGCTCTGTATTCGACACATTAGTTTAAATTATATACATCAAACATGTCACTGGGTGTGAGTACATATAAAATTTCAAATGCACCACTCTGCTTTTTACACACAGTGGAATGAATCTTTCGCATTTAACTTAAACCATGCAGTTATACACACATTTATACACACTAGGGGGCAGTAGTGCACATACTGCCTTGCACAAAGGCACTTTAGTTGTTACCTATTGAGTCCTCAAGTCAAAACGGCGACCTTCTGATCACAAGCCCAAAATAGTGTGATTGTATAGCCTCTATTATAGATTTTTGTGGTTGTTTGTTTTTTGTTTTTTTTGATAAACTTATTAGTTTGTCTCTAATGAAATTTGAAGTCATTAGAGATGATACAAATGCATATATGAATGAGTTTAAACTTAGTTTAATTTTCAGTTTTACATTAGTATAATCTTAAGGCTCTGTGTGATTTTGATTTGTATTATGGGCGGTATGTTGGCTTATTGGTTAACACTATCGTCTCACAGTAAGAAGTTCCTGATTCATTATACAGGTTGCTCATGGGGGTTTTCTGTTTGCGTGGGTTTACTCCGGGTACTCCGGTTTCCTCCCACAGTCCAAAAACATGCACTAAGTTGATTGGAGATCTAAAATTGCCCTGTAAAAACACTAGATCCTCGTAGCGCTACGGGTTAGTTGGAGAAGGTCCTGCAACCTACTGTGTAAAAACCACTTGCTAACAAACTTTGGTTATGGGTAGCAATCCACAGAGCACCCACGAGTCTTAACACGACTAGAAATGGGTTTAAATGTATTATGTATGTATTAAATATGTTATGATTGGTTGCAAGCTTGTTTGTTAAGACTATTAGTGAGCAACATGTATTAAGTGTAAATCACTTCTACTAAATGCAGCTGATTTTTACCTTCACTGTTAAGTTGTAAGCTCTGTTTAGTTACCCCTATTTTTTTCTGTCAGGTACTCAGTAAGAAGAAACTTCAGGATCTTGTGCGAGAAATTGATCCCAACGAGCAGCTTGATGAAGATGTTGAAGAGGTAACGCCTCACCTTGAAAATGATTTGTCAGTGTTTAAGTTAAACAAAGCCATTATGAAATTTATTTTTTTTTATTTTTTTACATAGTTAGGATAGTTCACTAATTTTCCATTTGTTTGTTTTTTGTTCAGATGTTGCTGCAGGTTGCTGACGATTTCATAGAAAGTGTGGTAACCGCTGCATGCCAGCTTGCTCGGCACCGGAAATCGAACACCCTCGAAGTGAAAGATGTGCAGTTGCATCTTGGTGAGTTTTATTATTCGTTTATTTGTTCTGATTTTCATTTTCAAACTGATCTTTGTAGCGTGTACATTTGTTATTGCCAGTGTGTTTAAAAAGAACAAACTCAAGCATTGTGTTTTTAATCATGTGCCGGATGTTTTCATTCGTCTTTTAATTATCTGTAAGTCTGTGCCGTTTATCGTTAGTGTAAATTATTGTACTACATCTCCACAGAGCGTCAGTGGAACATGTGGATCCCTGGGTTTGGCTCTGATGAAATTCGACCATACAAAAAAGCATGTACCACTGAAGCACACAAACAGGTTTGTCTTCATCTCCTTATAAGACCGTAAAATGCATAAAACTGTTAATATTTATAATTTTATTTTGCTAATGAACCATCTCTGTGTTTTTAGCGAATGGCACTGATCCGCAAGACGACCAAAAAGTAATTCTTCTGGCTAAGAAGACAAAGTGAATTTTTCGAAATGTCCACAGAATGATTTTCCCCTGAACTGTTGCTCGGTCACACACATCATCTCACAGTAACATATACACTGTATATAAACTGTCACTGCTTATTTATTTTATGTTCTATACAGCATGGTGTGTCTGTAATTCTTTTGAGACTCATAAGCAGTTATTATTAAACAATTAAAAATGGTTTAGTGGTGAACAGGATTACTGGGCATTATGTTATAGTTGCCCATGTTATTAAAGAAACATAAATGTTGCCTTCAGAGATCATTTATATGTATAGTTTGTATTTGGGCATTACATAAAAAGGAGAAAATGCTCAAGCGTGTAAACATTTCAAACTAGGCGGAGATTTTTAATGGTTCGATTCTGGGGTTTGTTGCATCAGGTGTGTCGCCTTGTGTAAGGACTCCTACTCGCATTTTCATTGTCTTATTGTGAGCATTTAAAGGTGCTTTTTTTAAGTTAAATTTTCAATAAATTATGCATGGAATACAAATTTAAACAAATGTTATCATTTTCTATAGTAGTTAAAATCGGGCTGAATTTGACCTCCGGTATATACTAAAAGTAACCTTTTAATAAAACAGGTCTTCGACAGAACAAGTGTTAGATTTGTTGAATTTTTCTAATTCATACAAAAGTCATAAAGGACATGTTTTGTTGAATTGTTAAAACATGTAAAAATAATAAACAACATTAACATGAATATACACTTTTCTTGAAAGTGGTTCTGCAGTGTCTCATTTGTTTATAATCTTGTCTTAATAGAATTTCTGTGTCATTCGTGCTGCTTTAAAGGTTGGTGTATGTGGGAGGGGAATACACATTATATCCATCATCCACCATGGGAGCATTTCCCGCTGGTGTGTGATGGTACATTCCTGGCATCAGATTTCAGGTGTATTTTTCTTTTACATCCAGCGTATCGACACCCATCTGGACCAATCTCCTTGGCTTTGAACCAGCACAATGTTATAGGGCCTGTTGGTATCTAGGTAACAATTCAGCATCACCAATCAACTTGCTGTCATATCAGTGGACGATGGGAGGATACCAGAGCACCTGGAGGAAACCTTTTCGGACTTGATGAGAACATGCAAACTCCACACAAAAAGTTCCCGCCTGGAAATCAAACACAAAATGTCCTTCCACTGTGCTGCCCGCACACATTTCAGGCACCTTATTAGTCTTGTTGCAGTTTTTTGTTTGGTGTAATTATTTGCAGCATATAAAAAAGGATATGTATGGCATAATTGGCACACGATTCACATCACGACATTGGGTGGCACGGTGGCTTAGTGCTTAGCAACTGCCGCCTCACAGCTATATGTTTGATTCCTAAGTAAACCCAGGGCTTTCTGTCTGGAGTTTGCATGTTCTCCACGTGTACTCCAGACGTCGGTTCTGGTTTCCTCCCACAATCCAAAAACATGCCGGTAAGGCAAATTTAATATACGAAAATTATTATGTGTGACTTGTGTAACGAATGACTTTCCTGTCAAGGGTGTTACCAAGAAGTGCAAATAACATGATGTTAATAAATGAGTAAACAACAGCATTACAACATTGACATAATATTTAAGATCTACTATAACATTGTAATTAATAAACAAGCATAATAAGTGGCAGCATTTACTACAGTAAATAAGATGCACAATTTAAAAAGTGCTTTTCATGCACAATAATAAAATGAAAGATGACAAGTTTAGCAGCTCTGGTTGGTTTGTGATTGTTTAAACACATTTCTTGTCATAAATAGGGGCTGAGAAAACCTTCATCCACCCTGTAATGGCCCAATTAATCATCTAAACTAGTATAAAACAAATGCATTCACTGAAAAAAAGTTGCCTAGTGTGCTTTCAAAATAGTTTTCTATGCTTATTTATTATACATTTTATTATACTAGTCTTTAAGATTTATCTAAATAATTCCTGAATCAGCTGTGTCTAACCCTTGAACACAAAGCCCTTATTATTAGAGTTGTTTTTGTGATTACTGAAACAAAAACCTCTCAACAAAACCCTCGAGTATCAAATATAAATATATTTGTTTACCCTCTTACGGACGGTATGTGTAGCTACTGTTTATGAAAACAGGAAGAAACACAAATCAGTACCTAGAACACATGAGGAACTTTCTCCAGTGATTCTGGTTTCTGAACAGAGTTCAACAAATTTTATGACTCAAAATGTCAAAATGTGCTTATTGGCAGCAGCAGAGCCGATTTAAATGATACACATGTTAATCCACTGTGTTCGGTGTAGAAGATTTAAAAGGATGACTGTGACCTGCACTAATAAATCACTAGGATTTTATTGTTCTGAGGCTTCATCAGGTGGAGCTTCGGGGTTGGCAGATAAACACAATTTCACAACTATAGCAAGAAAAACTAATTGTTTTTCTTAAATAAAGATAATTTTGGACCTGTGTTTTATTATTATTTTCAATTTCCATTTGCTTTCAGTAACATATTTTATATAAACTTTGTACAAGCTTTGCATTGGGGTACTTTGTGACAATCCACTGGGCATCGAAGTGCAGTTACGCTGCTGTAATTTGTCACCAGCACCTGCAGGGTTCCCGTGGGAGGTTTTGCTGAACTCAAGGTTGAGTGCATGTGACAGTTTCACTGATCTTTGAATAAACTACACAATAACCAGACGCATGTATAACATTTGTCACTAAACGAACAGTTTCATTAGTAATTTATCAAGTAAAAAGTCATCTATATAATATTTAGGGCAGCACCATGGCTTTGTGGTTAACACTGTTGCTTTAACACTGGGCGTTATTGTGTGGAGAACTGAGTATGTATGGGTTTCCTCCGGGTATTCCAGTTTCCTCTTATGATGCAATAATATTGATGTTGACATCCAAAGCAAGTACAACTTAAGACCACAGAACACATCATTATCTACATGCTGCCATTAGCACAGCGAGCACTAATGGGCCGTCTACAAAACATCAGCGAAAGATTTTTCACCTCATTTTGACCACTGAAACTATAAATGCATTTAAAATAATTTCAGTAGCTTTAAAACAAATTAACGAATTGCTCCTGAACAAAGTGTAACACATCAGTTATAACCCCTATTATATAATACAACTCTTATAGTGACTCTGTTTTCAATTATTATAAATGTATGATATTATTTTATATGATCATTTTAATAGCTTTAAAATGAAAAGTCACATTGCTCCATTTATAATAAATCAGCTATAAATGTCTAAGATTTACCCGGATGACCTGGGAATATAGTTCCCCAATTTGATAATTATTTTAAAAGCTAAATGAAATTAATTAAAATACATTTATTGTTTCAGTGGTTCCTGTGGTGCTTTCTCCATTTTTGTAGATGGTCCATTAGCGCTCACTGTGCTTAATATGCGCAGTAGATAATAATGGGTTCTGTGGTTTACAGAACACAAACATTTCTGGAAAAATACAGAGTAGTTGTAGTTCTTGTTTGGATGTCAATAACATTTTGTTATTATTAAGCCTGTATATCAATTAAACATCATATGAAAGTTGTAGTAAAGGATTTGTCTCGGCACAAGCATCATCCTCCCATCATCTGGACGAACCCGAACTGACTACTTGAGACTTACAATGACTGTAAATGCGTGTTTTATTTCATGAATTAATCCTTCATTCAAATGTGGCAATTGTTTGTTTATTTCGATTTTAATGTCTGTTACATTCATGGTGACTTGTTCATCTTACAGAAGATGCATTCAATCACAAGCTTGAACACAACCGTGGATGATTCAGTAATTTTCTCCAATTCACCTTACTCGTGGACTGTTCGGACTGTGGAAGGATACAGGAGTTCCCGGAGTAAAACCCAAAAAGTGTTTCCCATTTTTAATTACCCATTAATTTCACAAAGACAGTAGATGTTAGTCAAGTGTAATGTATGTTAGTTTCGCTGCAACGTCTTAATTTGTAAATGTTTTTAGAGAAGCGGTTATTGTGTCGCAATTAAAAGTGCATTCTAGTCATTTCACAACTCATTTCCATTAAACAGTCTCTTCTAAACTGCTATGATTTATCGTCTTGTGAAATCTGGCAGGGAAGCTGAAAGTTTTTGCAAATTTCAGTTTCTGAATGACATTGAATAGGCCCACCTGCTGTATTGCTAGGCAGGGAATGTAAAATACCACCAATGGTCGATAGGTGGCAACATGAGCTCTTTAAATTGCCAGTTTCTGCGACTCATTAGGCAATAATTTCTCTTTACCTCCAGGCCTCTTGGCTGGAACCAGTCTAGCTTACCTACTGGTGTTTGTATTGCCAATCTTCATCCTCCTTCATCCTCCTTCAATCTCCAGCTGAAATCGCAGCACTTTGGACTACAGCTTAATTCCTCGATTGTGTTTTTAATATGTTCATCTAATACCATTGATGAAACACTTTAGTCAGAGTGTTCTTCAACCATGGTTAAGCATTCTGAAATTAAAATACTGAAAGTATTTTACTATCCAGGTACCATAAGCTTTGGACAACCACTGCTGTATTTTGTATTTAAGTTTTATATTGTATTTTAGTATTTTGTTTCTGTATTTGTTTCAGGAATTTTTTCCTTGCCATAGGAGCCCTCAGCTTGCTCAGCGTGGGGGGTGGGGGGAGGACTCTGGGGGTCGTTTATTCTGTATAGGTGCTTTGTAAAAAGTACTATACAATTAAATTGACTTGACCTTGTTGACAAATATTAGATGTAATATTAGAAGTAGCTCACTAATTCAAGCCCCACTACAACCAAGTTGGGGTCCTTGAGCAAGGCCCTTAACCCTCAATTGCTCCAAAATTGGTGTTCCATTGTGTTTGTAAGTCACTTTAGATAAAGGAATCTGCTAAAAGCAGGAAATGTGAAGGTTTATGCTGTAACCCAGATTACAGTGAGTCAAACGTCTTTAATAGTAGTCTTTAATCACTGTTAAAAACAGTACCCGAGCTCAGGAAACAAAATTTCCTCGGATGTTACTCGTTTACACATTGAAATTAAAAGGAGTTGGTGTGTGTGCATGTGTGTGTGATTGTCAGGTGTACAGTGGCTAGATTGGTAGCATAGTCGCCTCACAAAAAGATCCTCAGGCTGGGTGGTCCGGGTCCTTTCTGTGTGCAGTTTGAATGTTTTCTTGGTATCTGTGGGGGGGTTCCTCCCAATGTCAGAGAACATGCAGTCAGGTTAATTGAATACACTGAAATGTCTGATAGGTGAATATGTTTGTGTTTATGTGTGAATGATGACCTGTATATAGTGTTATCAGGTGTCCCTGGTACACACATAGTACATGGTTATGAAATGTTATTAAGTCCGACTCCTTTTTTGTCTGAAAGTAATACTTTTTTTGTAACAACAATCATACTAACAGTGAAATAACGTGATGATATGGAGGGCTTTTCTGTCATCAAGACCAGGATGATCAGAGGAATTTTACTTATTGAAAAAATGACCTAAAACTAAAGCATGACTGAACACAATAGCTGGGAAATTCCATCACAATGATCCTGGTAATCGTAAATGTTACAAAAGTTTTAGGTACATTTGTGATGTTTAAGATGTTCGTGTTTTTACATTTATTTAGCTAAGTGTTAAATGGGACCTATTATGTCTCATTTCTAAACAAGTTAGAATCTATGGGCTCTACAGAACATGTTGATGAAGTTCTTTGCACAAAATTACTCTCATATAAAAAAAAGACATTATTAGTTTAATTCTCTCCAGTGCAGCGAAATCATAAGAACGTAATAAAACAGGTTTTTTTTTACCACGAATTACTTAAATTATTAAGCGCTAAAAATGACACCACGGTGCACAGACTGACTGCGTTTGCAATTCATGTAAATGAAGAAAACCACAGACTGTCATTTTAATGCAACTCATGAAAACCCTTGTTCATACAGCTATCAAAACACAAACGTTATTGCTTAAAACATTAAATACTTGTACTTACATGTCGATGGTTATCAAACCAGTCTGTCATTTAGTGATCATAAAGTTTACATCACAATACAATGGAAGTCAAAATCGCTTGCTTTTCCTGACACCAAATTATTATTCATAGTTTACAGAAAATGGATGGATGGATTTTTTTCAAGTGTGATTGTTTATAGGAGAGGTAGAAAAGATGCAAACGTTTGCATGATATGTCCCTTTTAAGTATTAGCTAATTAGGTAACAGTTCCTTTTGTGGATATCATATATTTCTGTATATTTGTGTCAAAATATATAAACAGTTCGCTTCCTGATTAATGTTAATCATCATTAGAAAGAAAATACATATACAGAACTCTAGATAATTTTTACTGCTTCACTGAACCCTTTATGTACACACACACACACACACACACACACACACACACACACACACACACACACACACACAGAGTTACATAGTAAACAGTATGTGGCACGGAACACTGCTGACTCACCACCTGTCTCCCAGGTGCAAGTCCAAGTGACCGGTTCATCTTGGGTAGGAGTGTAAGAGCAAAACAACCCACACAATGAAGAATCACATTTAGCCCGGCATTAATTTTCTTCAACCGTTACAACCGTTTTTGTTTACAACACCAGACAATAAAACCAGAAGAAGAACTCATGTGGTACATTGCTATATCACTTCGTCTAGCCATTAATGAGAACAACCCGCTGTTCTTCATATCCGTATTTATATTTCTCCGGTGTCCTAATACTAAAATGATGTGAAAGATCCACAGACACCACATGTATGCTAATAAAGTGAAATGTGCTTTGTGTTTAAAGCAGGTATCTTTGGCGTGTACATATGTTGGTGGGTAGTGATTATTTGAAGCTCTTACAGGATGGACCATCTGGGTCTGCTGAAGTCGGTGTGCTGTCAATGTTTCACCCACACTTCTTGTAAAGCTCTAATCCTGCAGTAACCCAGAAGCAGATGCCACCAGCATGAAAGAGGCAGGTGTAGGAGTCCAGTCAGAGACAGAAAGACACAGCAAAACAAAACATGTCTAAATTTGGGTCTGAAGAAACAGACATAGTTGCTACGAATACTGTAAAGAAACTATATTATTCCTAATATTATATGTTTATCTACCAATCTCTTCTTAATCAACAGTAATCATGTCTAATAAATCAGTAAACATTAGTCTTTTGGACAATAAAATCTAATTTCAAATAATAGTATTTGAAATGTTTTTTTCACCACTGTGCTTTTTACACACAGCGGAATTCTTCTTCTTCATTAAATCCAATCAGTGCAGTGAAACACACATTTACACACACTAGCAGTGAGCACACATGCCTGGTTTTTGTCCTTGTGTTTGATGCTTTCACCACCGTTTCATTGTATTTGTTATTAATTAACTGCATTATTCTAATTAGGGTTACTTAAGGTCTTAACGGGAGGGCGGTAACATTGTCTTAAAGCAGGGATTTCTTAGTTGTTACGAGAATGGTCTAGAGATCAGAAGGTTGCCGGTTTAAGCTCCACTACCAACAAGTTGACAGTGTTGGACCTAACAAAGACCTGAGCAAAGCCTTTAACCTTCAATTGATCAAAATGGTGTACAGTTGTAATTGTAAGTTGCTTTAGATAAGAGCGTGTGCTGAAAATGACATGAAATTAAACTCAGATTAATGATTTTTGACAACTAATCAACTGCTTTACTGTGTAAATATGAGATGTTGAGAGACTAGATTAGATTTATCCTTCTGTACATGCTAGGGCTGACCGTAATTAATCGATTATTCGTTGGTCGTCCGAAAAAATTACTAGTTGGACAAATTCCATTGGTCGATTAGTCGCAGGGGGGAAAAAAGCTGCGTTTTGTCAAAGGACTTCTGGGACTTTTAATTTGAACGGCGTCACAAAGGAAGACGTGACACTCCA
>JAOTRQ010088352.1:0-10983 GCA_028565875.1 Hoplisoma paleatum
TCTGTAGACACAGGACGTCTGTAATTTGGACTGCATGGTTTTCTTAAACTGATAGCTTAATTTTTTTTACTTTGTTTCCATACCTATTGACAACAATTGCAATGTGGCACAAAATGGAAGCATCAAACACCAGGCAGCAAATATTATGCATTATTATTGCATTTTAAATTAATTATGTCAAAAATATGGATGAAATATACAATTTATTGATTTAATCAAGACTTCTGAAGCCATTGTCATTTAATAACTCATTTATAATGAAATTATCTCTTCAATATTGTGTTCTTGTATTGACATACATTAACTTTGTACTTGGGCACGCTTTACTTTAATTTTTTAACGTCTGCACCAAATGACCCTAAGGTAATTCATAAAATCAAGCACTTGCTTAATTTACTGCTATTAAATTGCTGAGGCAGAGGCAACACTTGTCTGGCTCTACAACCTTATAGAAATGTTCATCATAATAGGGAATAATTAACACAGTCAGTATCAACAAACATTAATCAGCAATCAATAAAAACATGCCAAGCAGAAATGCAGGTCCACAGATCAGTGTAATCTATTGTAGTCTATATAAAGATACTTTCATGACATGAATAAACACACAAATTACACTCAATACAGAGAGTTCCTGGCTATGGAAACAGGTGCAAGTCGAAAACTAGACCGGTGTAAGATTTGTATTCATTATCTCCTGAAATACCACTTCAGCTTCTCAGGCAGTCCAATCTAGCACCTGCCCTAACTTGAACTCAGAGAGGTTGTTAGCATTTTTGGATGTTATTCAGTATGTAGTGTTAACTAAAATTGTATTTAATGACAAGTGTATTGTTAAAGTAATGTTGCTATATTTATACCAGAAGCATTTTGTAGTGAGAAAAATATTTTTAATGAATAATATACAGTTGAAATAAGAAATATGCATCTAAAGCACCTCATCTAAAGATAAATTGGGGTGGCTTAATGGTTAGCACTGTCGCCTCACAGCAAGAGGTCTTTGGTTCGAATTTTGGGTTGGCCTGGGATCTGTCTGTTCGGAGTTTGCATGTTCTCAAAGTCAAAGTGAACTTTATTGTCATTTAGACTATACAGCTAGTGCATAACTGAACGAGATTGCGTTACCCGAGCTGCAATGTGCAAAGTATAAAACAAAAGAAGAGAATGTTCAAGACCAAAATATACAAAAACAATTATAAAAATATACAACAAACAACAAGTTTTTCCGAGATACACTACAGACATAAAATACACTACAAGTAACATATAGTAAATATTGCACAAAGTTTGCAGTGATGAAGTACACAGAGTATTGTACAGGATATAGAAAAAGAAAAGGTAGCAGCATGGTGTAGGTATTTTTTTTTCAATTAAGTAAATAAATAAATAAATGTGTTTATAGAGTCATATATATTAATATAATATAACCGGTGTCTAAATGTGGTTAGTGAGAGCAGGTTTGTTGTGTGTGCGGTTATTGGTAGTTGAGTAGTCTGGTGGCTTGTGGAAAAAAGCTCTTGCTGAGTCTGGTGGTCCTGCATCGAATGCTGCGATAGCGTTTGCCAGAGGGCAAACGAAGTAGTATATTACTACTATATTTTAAAAGTTTCTGTGTACTGGATTGTAATAATCTCTACAAGGGCTACAATGTGGCTTAGTAAGTAGCACTGTCACCTCACAGCAAGAAATTTTGAGTTTGGGTCTTTTCTGTATGAAGTTTGTATGTTCTTCCCATGTCCATGCGGGATTCCTTTGAGGTTTCCTCCCACAGACCAAAACCATGTTATTAGGTTAATTTAAGATGTTAAACTGTCCCACAGATACCTTGCTACTACATTGTAGTTCTAGGTCATTGTAGGACTGTTACAAGATAGCCAACCAGTGTTAAACTATGCCAAATTAATAAAGTGTATCATACCCAATAAATTAAGACATAGGCAAAGGAAAGAAATGAGATTTAAGAAAAGAGTTCTGGGTTTCTGGTTACATACAAAAGTAGTAACTTTTTATCTTGCTTTTAATTCAGGTTTGATTCCATAACGAGATTAATGTATTTCCATATAAAAAAGTTTTATCATTTGTAATATTAAAACTGGTCAATGCTACTTTGCCTGCTTCTGTAATGCAATTATTTCCTCATTTCTATTCTCAAGTCTTATGCTGTGGCTAATGCTTTGGTTTTCTTGAATACATTTTTTAAGTTTAATCATTTCTGAAGTTGATAATTAGTTTCATATTTTTATCTGTCATTTGGTTAAGTACATATAATTCAACCACAGTACAACATCTCAGGGTACATAGTCACTGATTAATCGCTGATTTCACATCATCATCAAATAAAAGTCCTCTTGAATGGCACATGGAAACTATTTTTCATCTTAGTTTAAAAACAATCATTTTCAAATGTTTAATTTCAATCCGGTTTGCAACTGGATCCAGCAACACCCAACATATATAAAGAATGATGATTCACAATTTAAAGCAGATTTATCTTCTGCATTGTTTTCCATATTTGAATGAAAAACAGAATGTTCTGAAATAGGATTGCAAGGAGTTGTTTGAACCCAGAGCCTTAGGTGACATCCTATTCTACCTTTAAAGTCACACCACCATGCTGTTTGAGTACTTTGTCATGTGATGTGTCACATTTGTCTAAAGGTATGATCTAGTGACAGATACATTCGTCATGGGACCTCTTGGGGCAACTTCGCCTACATGTTGCATTTCTTTAATTAAAATAATTGATGGGGGGGGACTTCTTTATGACTGGCAGCCAAACCCTTAACTCTCTTGACACCAGCAAATAACATTTTCTGTATTTATTTTTTGTTTGTTGTATTGTTTGTTTTGGTTTTTAACAGGCGATGCTGTTATGGAGTTTAGATGGACTGATGCAAAGAAGAAATGCTGTAGTTTGATAAGAACAACTTTCAGATTGTTTTGTAGATAATGGACATTTGGTTCTTCATTTCAAAGATAATAACAACTATGAGCATTCTCACCGAGAAAGATTTAGCATTTTTAAATTTACACTTCACAACAATGTTGGGAAATTGTGAGGGAACTAGGCTAGGGTGTCATAAAACTATCAGAGCAGTATGACAAGATGTAGACACTGAATAAAATGTGTGTGTGCAACTGGGTGTGTTGGCCTGAAACTTTCAAGCTCCAGTTGTCTTCGTCTGTGCAGACATGCCACATTCCAAGCCAGCCCCAAAACAATAAAAGACAAGGCACTGAGAAAGATTGGCGTTTTGGTAGGGGGTAGCAGGTGGTGTACTTTTATCTGGAACACAAACCAGTTCAGGTCAGTAGATACTATGTCTAGGTCAGCAAGCACAACTTCTGAGTGCAGCACAACAGGAAAACCTGTTTTATGTCATTATTATAATCATTTAACTACAATCAACAACCACACTCTTAACATCCACTACCACACAAGTCTAATTATGCCACAACTGTAAATAATGAGCCAATGATCTAACAAAAAGAAATAACCATTCAGATTACAACCCCTCCAAATGTATTTAAAAATACACTTACGCTAAACACCTCACTCACCTTATTTGGCACCCAATTTGATAACTTATGTCCAATACTCTTTCTGACACAACCATGTTTATTTTATCTGGACTCGAAACCATCATGGAGAATATATGTGATATATGCTTACTCGTTGAAAAAGGTAATAAGTTATTTTGCAAAAAAAATAAACATGGCAGCCGATGCTGGGCAGAAAATGATTTGTTATCATATATAAATTATTATATATGTTTAATGTATACAGTACTGTGCAAATTTTTAGATGTATGAAAAAAGCTGTAACAGGCCACAAATGTGTTGTGTCAGTAGTTTATTTTCAATTAACAAATTGATGTGAATAAACAGAAGACAACTTTTTCTTCTATGTACAGCTAAAAACAGCTTTTAAAAGATCTTGACTGGAATGTTTTTCCAACCATTTTGTAGTACTAACCATAGCACTTCTGTGGTCGTATCATTCTGGCTCTTCATGAAACCTCAGTTGATGTTCAAATCAGACTTTTTCCAGAACTTTTTAGCAATTAGTACTAATCTTGGCTGTATTTTTTTTTGGTTTTTGTCCTTGCCCAAACTTGCAAAATACCTCCACCATGCTTCACTGTTGCTTGCAGGCAACCACTATTCTGCCTTTGGTGAATAAACTACCTGCTACTAAAGCCAAATATTTAAAATTCAGCTTTTTTCTCCACCACAGGTCAGTTCAGTTACTTAGCCTTGTAGATATGTTTTTGCTGCAATTCTTGTATGGATTTTTACAAAAACACATAAAATATGCAGGATTCTTAAAAAGTGTCCACAATTTATACCATTTGATTTCAATGTTTTTGGCCAACACACAAAAAGCTTTAAGGAGAGGAAGGGTAATTTGATGTTGATGTGGTTGATGATGATGATGATGTAAAAGCAGCAAAGACCACACATTTAGCCCAAAACATTTCTTTGCTGATGGCATAACAACTAAGATGGTTTTACATTGAGAAAAATACATTGGAAGAAAGTTACGGCAACTACAATCGCTGAGCCTATTTTAATGTCTTTAATTTTTAAATAGGATGAGCAACAAGCTTACACACTAGAAAACACAAACTTCTGGCAACATACTTGATATATGGTGTGTAAACAGCAATGGCTTAGTCAGACTTTAGCTATAACACTCTAAAGTGAAAGCTAGATGATACATAGCTCTCACACTTTCCATTTACTTTCATACACCTGTGCCACCCTTCACAAACACATGAGATATTTCTCTGACCAGGGCCATGGCATGGAAAGACAGAGCTGGGAGAGTTCAGGAGGGTTGCCAGATCAAAGCATTTTCTGGCAATTTGTAAAAGTCTCTTTGCCAAACATGCCATTCGACACTGACTAAGGTATTGTTACCGAAGCTCATGCAGCTGCAAATAGACTTACAGATTTCTCACTCTTCAAAACCATCTTGTGAAACTAATGTTCTTGACCAGTTAACTGAAAAGCAGTTTGAGCAGAAAACCTGATTTTGCAAAGGAACTGGGAAGCAGAGAATTTTTTTGCAGGCTCTTTTCCAAAGCTCACCACCAGTATAGATTTGAGTGCTTATGGGGTAAAAAGAAGACGTTCAAGACTGGAATGCTATAGTCCCAGTAAATGTCACAGACATTACTTAGCCACAATGGCAGGCTGATAAAAGATGGTCCAACTCTCACTCACACAAACTGCTCTCTGCAGACATGCAAACACCAAAACACATACAGTATTCTTCATTCACTTAAGCACCCAGCGTGGGAGGCTACTGAGGGTCTCTGGCAGGAAAACAGAGGCTCTTTTCTTCTAGCAACCTTTTTTCACCAATCTGTCTTTCCTCTCCTCCCCTCACCCAATTGTAAGGAGCTTTAACTTGGGGCTCTGAAAATCATAAATTAGCCAATGTGTCTCTGCCCAGCTGGATAAGTGGCTATGTTGTGAAATGTGGTGTGTAATTTTCATCATGGTCAATAGAAGAAAAGAGAGAATGCGATAAAGAAGGCTTCTTGACCAGAAAAGAGAATTTGTCTCTCGGGAATATACGGGCAGGCCCAGATTACAATAGATATGTCAGCTTCACTCTACCAAATACTAAACGTGCATTCATCTATTAATGTATTATTTCATTTATCTGTACTCAAAAGATGCTTTATCCTAATAAAGGTCATGATGGGCGGAGGTGGATAGGCTCTCATCACTGAGGTAATATTTTGTACCTAGCTTTATACTTTCACATGGGAAAGTACATAAAAGTTAATTGAAACAGTGTATTGTTTCCATTAAATTTAATTAACCTAATCGTGAAAATTATTGTCGTGAAAATCGTGAAAAAAAGTTGTATGGACTGCTATAGTCTTGTATTAGGAACAGGCAAAGGGATGTGTTGCAGGGATGAAATTCTAAATGTGATTATATTTACAAACAAATAGTAAAGTTGATCTGTAAAAATTGGAAATCCCTTTCTTTCAAGAAAAGAACACTTTATATATTCTTCTTGTTTTGTTTCATAAAACCTCTCAAGAACAGTGCATCCTGGCCATGACAGCTTGTGAACCACCACCCCACCCCCGCCTACTGAGAAGTCTTGTGATACACATCCTCATACCTCATCCTGTTTTAATTACTAGGAGGTGAAATGTGCTATGTAGGATTTAGACTCATGGTTTACGTCAGTCTCAGTGTAATGACAGTGAACTCGCCCCTGTATCCCATGATAAAAATCTTTTTGGTTGCTATTCTCACACTCTCTACTGTGATGTAATTGATGACTGGGTACTGCATGTCTGTTATGGCTGTCTTCTCAGCTTAAAAGAATGTTGTACACACCTGTTATTTGCTTTATTGGTGCAAAAAAATCTGCATACCTCTGACTACTATCGCCCACACCATCTGCATCGGCATTTAATGTTTTTGTACCTGGTCAGCTGTCCAAACAACTGGTCTTACAAGATCACAGTTAAATGAAACATGGAGCAGTGGTATGTAATAATGATCTTGATTAAACTAGACAAGTAATCACATACATTAACATAACTAATAAAATCATTCTTTATTAACACATAAGATAATCCTTTATTAGTCTCACATTGGGAAAATGACGTTGTATATATTAAGCTCCTTATTAATTAACTTATTATCTGATACAGAAAATTAAATGGAAGTAAATGTGTGGGACATTGTTATAAAGCATTAATCTATTTACTGTAGTGCAATATTTGCAATACGTCCAGTCATACACTGTCACATTATTATCAATCTCTGGCATTCTCGAGGTCTTGGTACCCACATAACTGTTATGGCAATGATATGATTGATAAAAGAGAAACAATTTTACAAAAATAATGTTGTAGTCATTTTCAAACTGAGCACCATAAAGTGAAGTTTGATGCTTGAGGAAAAAGAAAGAAAGGACATTTAATTTACAAGAAAATATATTCAAAGCAACCACCTGTAACTGCCCATGAACAAAGATCCAGGGTCACCCAAGGTCCTTCTTAAGGGTCCATTAGTGAGTAACTAATATAAGCAAAGTTTTACCTAGCAAATGATTATGAGTCTAGTACCTTTAAAAACAATACCAATCATACAGACTGCAGTAACCAAATTTGCTTTATTGGTTTGTTATGGTCGTGGTTGTTTATACTGAAGGCTGTATAACACGGCACACAGAGCAACAAAATTGCTGTACTTTTAGACCCATATACTCTACTTCTCATTTTGAAATGTTAACATGGATTTAACATTGTATTTGTCTAAATATATGTATATATAAATGCCTGCACACACCTAGCATGCTTTTTATACAAAATTTAGTGTGCAACAATACATTCCTTTTAAAATCATTTGTTGTGATAAATAATTGCACATTGTCATATTCTAATGTAAATGATACACTGCATAAAACTGGCAAAATACAATTATGGAACTGTAAATGTACATTTACTACTAAGTATGTTAAACCACAACTTAATGAAGAGTTCAATAACGAGTTTACTAAAGAGTTGATGTTGGAAGTGGTTTATTGCAATGTACTGTCAAATCTGTAGTAAAATGGTTCACAGAAATGAGAAGGCCGAACTAGATGCATTATACAGTATACATGTATTTTATGGTTGTGTTTAAATGTTTTAAAGGAAAGGAAAGTAGCTGAGAGAGGCAGGTCATCAATGATATACTCAATTTTTGTGTATGATTGGGAGCTGTATTTATAGAATGAGCTTCTAAAATGTTTAGTTTAATTTAAATTACGAGGCTTAAAAAACAGAATGAAGTTGGATGAATTCTAGACTTTCATCATAAATCTTTTAGTTTCTGCTTGGCTACACCCAAGTTTCTTATATAAGATGCTACCGTGCCCAACATCTTTTCCCTTTTATTGCAAAAAGTAAAAAGACACAAAAGGAACTGTATTCTGTATTTCCCTTAGTACCAAATGAACAACCCTGTTTTAATCTAGGGTCGACTGTAAACCAGCAGCTCACAATGAGGCCAGTATTAAACAGGAACAGCTGCCTTACAGAAGTCAAATTTACTTCAGTGGAAGCTGAACCTGGCAGGTCATCATTCTCTCTCACACAAAGAACACAGTCCTTAGCATTGTTGAAACTGCTGAAGAGCATCCAAGACCAAATTATCCCACTGAGCAAATGAAAGTCTAAAGCATGTAGCAAAAAGTAAAAGTGTTTCTGTAAACCACTCCCAGGTCTGTGCCAGTTTCAGTTAATGTGCTGTGACACTTTATTTCTATGTCAACTTTGTATTTAGTTGCCTTATCTTGGAGGCATGATTTGATAAGCGAAAAAGCAAACAAACTTCATCCCACACTGCTGAGGGTTTATAGCATTATGATATGTTTAGTTTATCCTGTTTCTCAACTGATGACATTAGTCATGGCAAATTGATACAAACAGGTTGGCAGACGTGTTGCTCATAGATAGTCATGTCTAAGACTGTCTAGCAAAATAGACAGAACAGGCATGGAGACATCCATGGAGAATCGATAAATGACCTAATTCCTGATCTCAAGTTATTTTTTTAAATAAATGTACAGTAACTAAAGTTATATGAAAGTACTATTAAATATCTTGAGGTTGAGTAGACAGATCTTTACAATAGCAACACAATACACAATGTAAGTGTATTTATTTTTTATTAATGAAATGTTGAGTTATTACTGCAGGACAGTTTAAAAAGAACAGATGACACAGTTTATTTTTTAAATGCTTGCAAACCTTCACCTGGTAAAAGTGCAGTGAAAAAAAAATCATAATATGTAAATACGAAAAAATGAATTTATATAAATGGAATACTGGAGAATAGGTGTCACCATCAAGCCCTAAGGTTTATATTGTTTAATAGCTAGATGGCCTTGGGGGTACTTTTATTATGGAAATAAGTTCTGTTCTAAAATAACTATGAGCAAAAGGTGAAAAAAAGATTATCCAGATTGTTTCAGTGGTTTCTGTACCTGTTGGTCCTGTATTTTGTAAAGTTGCTTTGAGACAATATCTATTGTAAAAAGTGCTAAATAAATAAAGTTGGCTTGACTTGAATTGTTAGTAAAAGAAATGTGCTAAAACCCGCATGCATCATGCTAGACAAGTTGTGACAATATGGTGATCTGCATATATTAATAGTGCAAATTAATAGAGTTTTATTCTTGAGAATCACTGTGTTAACATAATACCAATAAAACAATGTTATATGTTAAATATGTCAATAAATACTTATTTTAACATAAATATTAATCCAATGAATAAAAAATATTGAAATATATTAAAAGCATTTAAATAAACATCATAATTAGTTTGAAAAAAGTTGTATATACATGATAAGAGAAAATTGTGTGCATTGTCATAAAAATATTGTTCAAATTAAAAGCTCTAAACCTTTAATCTACAGGTACATAACAGCCTACTAGTACAGTACTACAGTACTAGTGTTATTTCCAATGAATGACAAAAAAACTCTTTTGGTAGATACTAAAGGTTAGAAGTATTTCTAGTTTTTCAAAGTAGATTAAGCACTTTTTACATGAAACTCTTTTTGTTAAACCTTTCAGCTCCCAAATTCCTCTCTCTGCCCTTCCTGTCTCACAGAACAAACACATTCCACCAGACAGGATGACCGAAAACATCCCCCTACCTCCTGACCCCCACCCATAATCCACATGCATTGTTCCCATGTGAAGCAGTTTCGCTACTATTTACATTTTGTAAACTTAAAAGTTATGATAAGGCCACTCAGTATTGATTAATTGTCTAGAAAGGTTCCCAAACAATACCTGAGTTTCTTTCTTTAACTTAGTTATATCTGACTAATTGTTAGAGCTAAACCCCCAGCAGTACCCAGCAGCTACTGAAATGCATGAATGATCAAATAAACATGTGTGTTGCTTCTGAAGCATTGTGAGAGCACCAGGAATTTTAGTCCCTTCATGTTTTGTGCTATTGAGCCACACTAATAATTCGCTTGTCTAACATTATAAGCATCTATAATTCCTTACAGGTATGTCAGACCCACAATCTATTCAACTTCCACCATCTGGATTTCTTTTTTTAAATGCCAGTGGTTAACAGAGAGCCATTGCCACACCGAGGACAAGTCTTAACCTGATTAAGAACGTAGCTCTTAATCAAGATGTTTTGACCAACCGTGCATTTAAAGCATGTTATTTCTTATTCTCTAAAACACTTTTAAACAACAAAAATAAACACATTTTTGATGTATTGATTCCCTGGAACATTTATTTAACTCAGATTTTTTTTGACAATCCAAGAACATTATGGGAAAATAATATGTCTGCATCACAAGTTGTAGAGTCATGTTTACCAATGTGTTATTCCACTTTTCCACTATTTGAGAACTAAAAATACCTATTGTTTTATTTTAACTAATTACATTTCTGCCTATCATTGCTTAATTTAAAACTTCTTGAAATATGTGAGAACTTTAACTTGAAAATTATAGTCAGATAATGGTCTAGATTGTTATTTTGTCTTTGACACATATAACATATTGTTTGTTAGTTTTTGTTTTTCAAAAAATAAGCTTAAACCTGGCACTGTTTCTACATAAACTTTTCACTCTTTTTATGTCATTGCTTTGGTATAGAGTGCATATCCATCAAATCAATTTAAAAATGTGTGCCACACCAGCCCTGTCTTGTCTTTACAAAAAATGTTTATCCAAGTAAATAGCCTGAATATAAAGTATATCAGAAACGTTATATTAATGGTTTATGATAAAACAATGAAGATGCTTCACATGTTAAACATTAATGATCAAATGATTTATATGTATACAATTTAAGCTGGTTTAAACTGTAATTTAACAGTTTCTTTTCAGTTTTTGGTTAGTTTTCATTCTTTAAAATAAACATTAAATGAGCATTAAATAAATTATAAAAATAAAAATGAGCATTAAAACATTAAATAAATA
>JAOTRQ010088371.1:0-10983 GCA_028565875.1 Hoplisoma paleatum
TATATAAAGCCTAAACTAGCTACAGTGTGTAGTAGTGTAGAAGTGTTTTAGGTCTAGTTCGCTCTACATGATATTCACTGAAAATTTTTGCTTTCCTACAAGTTGCAGCTTAATTTGGTGACCAGAGTGGAGAAACTTACCTGCAATAACTTATGTTATAGATGGGGAAGTGTAAAACCTTCTATCACTTCTATCTATTGGGCAGCCTTGGCCTTATAGTTAGAGCTTGTGATCGGAAGGTTGCCGGTTTGTTTCTGAGAAACGACAAGTCACGACTGAGGTGCCCAAGAGCAAGGCAACTAACTCCTAACTGCTCTCTGGACGCCGTGGATATGGCTTCCCACCACAGAGGGTATGTGTGCTCACCGCTGCCCCATAGTGTGTGTTCACGAGTGTGTGTTTCACTACATAGATTGGGTTAAAATGTGAAGGAATAATTACTAAGTGTGTAAGAAGCATAATGATAAAACAGCATTCTAAAAAAGTATTCTAAAAAGTCACCCTTCAACAAAATCCATATTGACTTGAAAAACTACCTATTACAAGAGACCCAGCTATGTAGTGTGAACTGTACAGTGAACATTTGGCATAAGAGAAACACGACCCTCCACCATTTTTAATTCAATATGCATTCTATTAAAGCACTAATAAAAAAAAACAATACAAATGATTGTTTACAACTAATAGATTCAAAATATCAGTAATATCAGAACCAATAATAATAATAATATTCTTTACTTACATCACATATGCCTGCATGCCTGATGTAAAGCTAAATTATTTTAGCTAAAAATATTTTAGAAGAATGAACAGTTAAAGACTAAATCTTTGACTGGATAATAGCATGTTGTTTACCTGTTATTGTGGCATTTGTGCATTGCAGTAGTCATACTATAGTTCAGGCACTTTCACATGTATATAACATAAAACAAACCCAATCTCTGTCAGAAATCATTTGCAGTAAGATATACAGTATGAAACGAATTCATTTCAAGATGGGATTTCAAGATGTTTACTTGTGCTATGATTATAATTTGTATTGTTAATCAAAGAGTGCACAATAATGCAAAGAAAATAATTTCGCTTTTTATATTCGCACAATGCAGTTCTGCTCATTTTCTGCACTTTATGACTGTGGTTTGCTGTCAGATGTTTTCACTGTGTGAGTAATAATGGGTAGTATTTCCCTTCATTATGGAGAATAATTCGCTCCAGCACAGGCTATTTGCATTTACTGCACTTCTTAAAGCCATCTAGCAATTATAACCCCTCTGTACATGCTTAAGATCAGTTACAGTCGCTTGAAATATGCTGTGAACTTTTGGGATATATATGTGATCTAACTGTCTTTCAAGCTGCAAAAGAGGACAATGAAACATGTTAACAGATTTTGGACTCTGAATGGAAATCACAGAGCAGACAGAAAATAGCACAATTATAGCTTATACTGCATAAACAACTAATATAACAACGAGAATTCTTCAAATCAATGCAGTTGTTGTAAACAAAACACAAAGTTAATGATTTGTTGTATGTGTCTTCTTTTTTCAGTACTTTTAAAAAAAAAAACCTAATACTTAATTGTATTAGCATATGCACGTCTCAGGAATGACTCATCAATGAAAGTTTTTTTTATAATCCATGTAGTACAAAGTTGACATACTATATTTGTTAATGACAAAAGGCTAATTAAGCATAAAAATATAGGTCAATGTGAGCAACCTTATAATTAACTTTTATTAGTTATAACAGGCCTGGCTGATTAGAGTGCACAATGTTTATTCAAGCTGTCTTCAGCTTATTAAAGGATAAGTGATTGGTGTGATTGACATTAACATATACTAATGTTTTTTTCTCATTTTTTTTATTTATTTATACATTTAAGATTTTACAACAAACATTGTTATTAACACCCTGAACAGATAAAGACATTAACCAATTAGAAACATTAAAAATAAATGGAAATATACTAGTTACAAAATCAAAATATTTATTTTATAAAAATTGATTAAGTAACACAACAATGGCATACTTATTTTATTAGTCATTAGTTATCAGTGACTTTTCTGAATATAATTGATATGGGGAAAAATCTTTTAAAATACCATGTTAAACATAATAATAAAATACCTTGTCAATGTTATAAGTGGTTGGCAGGGTCGCTTAGTGGTTAGCACTGTTGCCTCACAGCAAATCCGGGGCTTTATCACTGTGTCTAGGTGGGTGTTCTCTTACAGTCCAAAGACACACAGTCTGGTTAATTGGATATACTGAAATTGTCCTGTGCGTTTGTGTTTGTTTGTCTACCTTGGATCTGGTCACCTGTTCGGGTGTTTGGTGTCTTTACCCAGTGTGTGTTTTGAGCAGGATTAGGAGGTGCTAAAACTAAATAGATGGATGTTATAATTGTCACAGTATATGTTTAAGGTAACTTCCCTGGATATTAATGTGCAGGTTTTTGAATGTGTCACATGTTTTATATGTTTGAGCAAAACGTGATATGTAAAATTAATATAAAATTGTGATGCATTTATTGAAATGCACCTCTATTTCACAGCCGGTATGTCAGCCAGTTTGTAATAGCATCTTATTCCATTTTATTTCTTTGTAAATAATTTAGCAGCGTGCAATGTGAGAGTAGACCGGAACGCTGAGATATGCTGAGATTTTTATATGACATGAAGATTTGCCACATACCTCACCAAAAGGTAATGATTTTGTACGCAGCAGATATTTACATGAGATGATATTTTTGGATACCAAACAGGTAAAGTATTCTGAAATAAATTAAAATAGTGTTGAACCATGTTTACTCTTTAGGTCTGATTAATATGCCTTAGATTATACAATTATGAAGGGTTTTTTAGGTTTTGTATTCACTGTTTGTTGTTGTGGTTTGTTTGTATTTTCCTTAGATCCTTGTTCATTATACAATGTACTAGTGTATACACCAAGCAACATTATAAACACTGGCAGTTGAAGGAAATAGCAATGATTTATATCACAGCACTTATCAGTTGGTGGGATAAATAAGGCAGCAATTGAACATTTTATCCTAGGTTGAAGTATAAAATATGCAGTTCTTGTAAAGTGCTTCAGACATGCAGTGGTCAGCGTCTATCAAAAGTGAACTAAAAAAGTCCAGTGGTATAATATGGATGAATGATTAAAGATGGGAAACTACTGCGTTAATGCTGGATCTGATAGAAAAGTGTCACATTACATCTAGAATTACAACACAGACTCCCGGAGTTTAGACTAATGAGACATGGTTTTACAAGGTTGTTGTGGAAACTACTCATTTGACCATCATATAACCTTGATCTATACCTAGTTAAGCAGTGATGGCATGAAACTTCAACAAGCTAGACCTACTCACTCATATATGTCTCTGACCTCACAAATGTATGTATAGCCTTAGATTTGGATTATAGTCTTAGAGGCAGACGTGGCCTGGTGGTAAGAGTCTGTCCCGGGCATGTCTACTCACTGCTGCCTCTAGTGTGTGCTTACTAGTGTGTGTAAATATGTGTTTCACTGCATGAATTGAGTTAAATACAGAGGAATAATTCCTAAATGATCAAAAGCATAGTGGTGAGAATTTATTTTGTCTATATGGTGTATGCTAAGTTATACAGTAGTTTAAATCATGATGTAATTAATAATCTAATTTGAGTAAATAATAAAAAAATAAATAAGTTAGTATTTTATTTTAATAATTTGCCTATGTTTCGTGCTGCTTTAAGGTGGTGCCAAATGTGCTTTCATTTAAAAAAAAAAAATAAGCTGAGTGTTCATAACCTTGCTGGGTTTGTTTTGTGTAAGGTCATGTGTAATGGGCACTGAGAGCCATGTCAGCTGGAGATGCTCCGAACAGCATGTCAATAGGAGCAGCATGTCTGTAGCCTTCCCATAACAGCTTCAAGGTCAGTCCTGAATCAGCACTCAACACATCAGCCAGAAATACTGACAGATGCTTTACATGATTTCTTATGTCATGTTTTAGTGCTATTTAGCTGGTAATTGTAGGAAGTCATTTACAAACTCATCAAAAGGTCTTAGATTGTATAACTATAGAATGTGTGGTTTGTCAATCTTCAGCAATCTTTAGTCACTGAAATAGGAATGATGTCAACTAACATGCTCTCTACAAAAACACTTTTTGACATCATGTAAGTTCTCCTGAGAAGTACTGTAGCAATAAATCAAATGCTTTAAAAAAATTGTTTGTTTGAGTAGCAAGGGAACCCTTGATTCTTCATTAAATAATCCTAGCATTCAATAAGAAATTTTTCAGAAGAAAATGGCAAATGAAAGGCAATAGTCTTTTCAAATGTAGGTAAATGATGATTGATTTTTAATTTGTTTAAATGTATACAGGGTGGCACAGTGGCATAGGGGTTAGCACTGTTGCCTCACAGCAAGAAGTTCTTTGTTCGATTTTTGGGTAAAGCAATCTGGGGCTTGTTTTCCAAATTTGCATGTTCTCCCCTGGGATTTGTCTGGGTATTCCAGTTACCTCCTAAAATTCAAAAGACTTGGAGTAAGGTTAAATGGAGAAACTGAAAGTGTTTGTGTGTGTGTGTGTGTGTGTGTGTGTGTGTGTGTGTGTGTGTGTGTGTAAGTCACTTTGGAAAATAAGTGTCTGCTAAATGCACACAATCATAAGTCACAACTTTTGATCAATTGTGGGTTAAAGGCCTTGCTCGGGTTTTGTTGATTACTAGCCCATTACCTAAGCCCTACACTAAGCCATCACTGCCTTTACTAGGTTTCTGAACAGACTGAACATGCTCATTATATTCCTGGTCATTATTTATTATTTGAGTAAGCACCACTTTCCTATAAAATTGTTGCAATTACAAGCTGCACTATTGTTATGTTTATTTTAAGAATTAAAGATACAATAAATGCCATTTTATACAGAAATTCAGAAAGGAACTGGACCCTTTGAAAAGAACAACTGCAATCAATCTCTTCCCGTAACTATCAATATGTTTCTTATTTCTCTGTACAAGAATTGTTGACTCTTTTATTTTCTCCAACTGCTCCAGGTCTTTCAGATTTGAAGTGTGTTATTTCCCAGCTGATATTTTGTGATCTCCCTACATCATTTTAATGTTAAATTGTTGCATTTCCAGTACTTTTTATTCTATTTCTATGTACTTTTTGAAGTATTTATTGGGTCATTGTATTACTGGAATACCCAGCTACCCTGTGTCAAAGACCCAGCTTTCTAACAATAGACCCTCATGGGGCTGTGTACTAAAAGCTCTATTTTGGTCTAATTTGTCTAAAGTATGTTTTCCCAGAAGGATTGTGGCTTCTGGCAAACTCCAGTCTGGCTTTTTAAGCAAAGGAACCCTTCTAAGTGTTATACCATAGTGTCATATTTCGTACTGATGGCAATGGATTTTGCAAGCTAACTGTTTAGCCTACAGGTCAACTGAAATATGTTTGGAGATTAAGGTTCTTTTTTGCCATTTAAATCACCCTTCATTATAATAGCATCTTCCCTTTTCTGTTTAGGAAGAGCTGTGCACTTGTAGAGCTATTGTATTACAACTTCTTAGATTTATTTGCTTGATATTATTAGATTGATTTACATATAGTCACAAAAGAATCTATTTGAACAGGAAGAAATATTATCAGTTCATGTGACTTGCCAGGTGAGTTTAGGTTTCAATTAAAAGAGCATCACATGGTTAAAACTCAGTTATTCCTCACAATGTTAAGA
Organism: Hoplisoma paleatum; assembly: GCA_028565875.1. Classification (NCBI taxonomy): domain Eukaryota; kingdom Metazoa; phylum Chordata; class Actinopteri; order Siluriformes; family Callichthyidae; genus Hoplisoma; species Hoplisoma paleatum. The sequence continues at coordinate 5,738 of JAOTRQ010088371.1, forward strand.
ACACCAATGATTTAATTGAGTCAAGTTCTAATTTATGTGGTAAAATATATTAGCTTTGTGCTGGTTTAATGCAAACACAATAAAATAAATAAAAATACCTTATAAGTGGTGCAATTTAAAATACATTAAAACAAACCAAATGACATTACTTTGTCTAGATACCTTTCTTTGTGATGCATTTCTTCTCAGCATCATATCATTTTAATGCCATCTGCAAAATGTTTTCATTGATTGTGTAGCTAGTAATTCACTATTTTCGCATCACCTTTACATGGTTTATCTTTTCCTTTATTAGCTTCTTTGAGGGGCACAAAAAGATGAAAATCAGATGCTGGTAAATTTGAGCAAACCTCTCTATTTTTATATAATAAACGGCATAGAAGCTTAGTGGTTAGCACTGTTGCATCAAAGCAAGACTTTGAATTAGGCAGGATTTATGTGTCGAGTTTGCATGTTCTCCCCAGGTCCGCATGGTTTCCTTCAGGTACTCCAGTTTACTCTCACAGTTCAAAAACATGCAATTTATGCAGTGTTTAGTGGATTTGCCCATTATGTGTCCCATTGGGACCCTAAATAAGATTAAGCAGTAGTAAGATTAGATATTGGATGGATATACAAAACATTGCTGAAACTTTTCAAAGGTCCCATTTGATCTGCACTGTTAAGTGTTTTCTTGCACATTTTTTTTCTTTAGATTACAGACAATTAAAAATATTGCACATATTTTCCAAAATGTCCTGACACTAACTTCCGAATCAAATAATACCCCAGAAAAACTGAAAACACTGAAGCAAAATAAAATTGATTCTTTATTGAAGCAAAAACAGCAACTGGAATATTTTTAAGCTGATTGCAATACAAAACACCTTGTAAAATATAAAAAAGAGTATATTTAGCTTATAATAAGGCTGCACTCTGTATAGATATTTCTGAAGCCTGATATTTCAGAAAAGATGTAACCGTATTCTCTCGAGTTTAAATATAATATGAAACATGACAGGTTGCCCATGCATGTTGGTTCTGTCTGTTATAGGTTAGCATAAATTCAGCCCAAACTGTACACTAAGGATCCCACATCCAGTTTTTTTTGCCGAATGTATATGTAGAAGCTTTATTCATATAGTGGTGGGTTTTCTATAAAAATAGTTGATGAATAGTGGCTGTGGTTTAACGGGTTTCTAGACAGTAATGTCTTCATTAAAATCAGTACTTTACAATGGGTCCAGCATATATTGGCTTGTGGCTTGTCCAGGTCTCCTTCCAACTTTTAGAAAACCACTTGTTTTTACTCCTTAGACAAGATTGATACACCTTTCTATCAGAACCAACATTACTTCTTCAGCAATTCTTGAGTTACTTATGAGTGTCACTGGTGTTCATCTGTTCCAACTTTTGAAATATACTGACCCCTGCAGATCAGAAACCATTCACAATAGCTGTAGTTTTAAAGATGCTTTGTCCGAGTTGTATAGACATCATGAATTGGCTCTAGTAAAACTTGTTACAGATCGTTACAGATTCCCTGCATCTTACATCAAGTGTTCAATTGCTGCATGACATATCCCATCTACTAACAGGTGTCTTGTTGAAGATATAATCAGTTTTCTTCCTGTGCTGGGAAAAGCATCAAGTGCAAAGATTCACTGAAAATGTCTGTTCACATTTAACTATGACTTTTACAATATTTTTGAATAGTAACAAAAAGAAGTGCTAGTTTTTGTTAGCCTGTCGACGTTTCTTCTGTAGTCTCTACTGTCAAATACAACCAGAGGAAAATGAAAGTATTTTAATGTCTTTGTAATAAGCCAATTCTAAATGTGGAATGATAAAAGCTTATAATGAAACTGTACACGGAAAGGATATTCGAAAAGGATGTAACAGTATCCTCTCGAGTTCAAATATAATATGAAACATGACAGGTCGCTCAGGCATGTTGGTACTGTCTGCAACAGGCTGGCATAAATTCAGCCCAAACTGTACACTAAGGATCCTTCATCCAGTCCCTAAGCTGACTTGAATGTATATCCAGAAGCCTAGTTCAAACAGTGGTGTGTTTTCTATAAGGATAGTTGATGTTATATTGCTGCTTTGCTGAGCATTGCTGAGCATTAGGTGTGTTGGTGTGATTCATCTGGCCTCTACCCTGGAGATGTGCTAATGTCTTCATTAAAATCAGTATACCCACAACTGTCACATTTTACCTGCTGGGATTTGTCAGAAAGTCCTAGATAAGCTAGAAAGAACCCCAATCAGAGATAGTTATATGGAAAAAAGAAAGAATATCTGCACATAATACAAGCACTCTCATTATTTAGGAAAATAAAAATACTTTTATTATTATATTATTACTATTATTCCTATATATTGCATGGAGTTGACCAGCTTACTAATGAAGATGAGTTAGCATACTTTGTATGGCTAAACATCATTACAATTTGCAGGATATACACATTTGCAGAAATTTAGGATATGAATTAAATGCTGATAGCAAAAAAAAAAAAAACAGGAAAATAACCACACAGGACTGCATATTCTTGGTTGGTGTTATGTTGGAGGCATACTGCATCAACGTGGCACAGATACAATTTTAGCTTTCTGCAAACAATTTTAAAAGCACTTTTTTATTTGAATGAATAAATCATCATGTATAAATTAAACTTTATATCCCGTAAATCATAAAATCCTACTGTGGTTACAGAGGTTCAGGGGCTACAGGTTACTGTGGTAGCCTTGTCTAATATTTTGTTACACATTATTCTATAGTTACTATTTTTACTCTGATAACTGATATTTGCAAGAACAAATAATCTTAAATGAGTGACTTTGAGGCTCCAACCAAGTGTTCGACTAATAGAAGAGCTTTATGTAATTCATTTTGCACAATATTATTAGATTTAACAGTTACTAAAACCAAAATAAAGATTTGTTTAATTGTGTGATCTCTACACACTTCACAACCAGACATAGCATTATGGCCACTGACATTTGAAGTGAAAAACACTAAATATATTGTCCTCACAGCACTTATTAGTAGGTGGGATTTTTCAGACAGAAGTGAACATTATATCCTCAAAGTTTGACAAGGGTCCATTTTTGATGGCTAGACAGCTGTGTCAGTGCATCTACAAATCATCAACTTTTGTGTGGTGTTATTGGTCTACAATGGATAATTTGATACATACACGGAAAGTTAGATAATTAGTGATGGTAAATGAGGTTAGATTAGATACATAGATGTTTTTTATTATTTATTATTATTTTTTATTTTAACTTGTATGTTTATGTTACTGAGCTTTGGCAATATGAATGTTCATATTTGTCATGCCAATAAAACATGTTTCAGTTTGAGGATAGATAGATGGATGGTGGATGGATGAATGGATAGATAGACAGACAGACAGACAAATCAACTTATTGTAAAAAGTTCAGATATCTTGATCAAACAGACTGCTTATTTCAAACATCTGTTTTTCGTTTCCTCTTTTTGCATTTCCAATCAATTTTTCACCTGTCTCTCTCGCTTTCTTTCTTTTTCAGATGGCTCCCATGGAGTGGTGCTGCTACATCGCTACAACTTAAATAATCCGACTTTGATTATGTGTTCACACTGCATAATAATATGTACATCATTTATTGTAGATAGTTATTTTATCAAATACTAATTCGGTATCCCAAATTATTTCTCAAAGGAACGCTTCTACAGAACTGCTTGGTGGATTATTGATCACTGGTCCTTACCAAATTTTACAACGTGTCCAATATATTGTGGCATACATAATTTTGCAGGTCTACTTTCAAATCTTAGACAAGCAATAGTTGTGTCCAGCTAAAATGACACTCATAAGAAAAGGTACAATACAGTCTTCTATGGTCCAATCCTTATACTAGTTTGTGAACCATAGTCTGCCTCTAATTTACTGATTACTGATAAAGAGATTTTTCTAGTTTCAAATATGCCCCTCAGACCCCGTTGAACCCATCTTGTTATTCTATTACACTATTCTAAACACTATTCTTTTTGTAGGTCAGTTGTTGTCATTTTTATAGTTACAGAGTGAAATGAAAATGATTTGGCGGTCATCTTGTTTTATAAAAAATCCTTTATTTTCCTGTGACTTCCTGTGACCTTGATATTTTGAAATGCCATTTTTAAACATTTGTGATATCAAATAATTATAGTCAGATTGAATCAAATTGTATTTGAAGAAATGATGAATATAGCTCTAAACACTTCTGTAAGTGAATCAATAATTTAGAGCCAGATTCATTACAGTTACAATTACATTACAATTTTAGAATTTTACAATCATACAGACCCATTCAAAGTAATTAAGTTTAGTTGTCTAAAATTAAATTAAATTGCGCAAATCACAAAAAATTAATATTTTTTGATACACTAAATGTCAATGAATTGTACCTGCCAACATATTTGAGTGGCAGATTTTGAGCAGCAAAGAAATGAACCATTGAAGGAATAAATGTATCACATGAGAAAGTTTAATCCAATGTGCAGTGGAATATTTGGCTGGGCACTATCTTGCATGCTTAATTGGCAGTACCTGACAGACAGTAATCGTTTCATGTCTGCTAGGGGGCAAAATGACCAGACTATAAAGGTGAACTGTCTGTGTGTCAGTGAAGCTGTGAACAATGGTATGTTCTTCCTGTAAGTAGTCTAGTGTTTCTCATTGAGAAATTGTTCTAAATTAGGAAACAATGCACTAAAACAACAGCAAAGGTTTACATAAGCGAGTCAATTTCCAAAAAGGAAATGCTTTAGCTGAGCTAATTCTCTAGTTGGTGTAGTTAATGTACCCGTAGTACCCGTGGATAATGCATACTTTAGTAATCGGACACAACCAGTGTTTGTGAAATCAAATCAAATTAATGAAATGCTTTTTAACTACTCCGTCACGACATTACAAATTTAAAGTTTAAAGTTTTAACAAAATTAATGAAAATAGATTTTAAAACGTAAACTGTAAAGTAAAAAGTTTTATAAAAGGAGAAGAAAAAAATATATAAATAATTTAATTAGATGTTTAAAGTTGTACATGCAGATCCATGATTGCATTGATCTTCAAGAATCATGCTCATGATCAAGTATTACATTTGTTTTAAATATCAATTCTAAAATATGATTCAAACTTCTTGTATATGATTAAATAAATTGCTATGCATAAGGCAGCACATGGATGTAAAAAAACTATGTGCTACAGTTAGCAATGGTAATACATATATTGGAC
>JAOTRQ010088382.1:0-10983 GCA_028565875.1 Hoplisoma paleatum
GACTACTAGTCGATTAGTTGGAGTAAATGACGACCACTGGTCGACCAGCAAAATCCTTGGTTGTGGACAGCCCTAGATTTTAGTTCTGTCTTAAACAGTACGTCTCAAAATCACTCAAGCGTTCCGATTTGTTTGTTTCCAGCCATCGTAAAATGGTTTATCTTTTAAGCTCTGGTGTCTGTTTTAAACCAGGACAGTGATGCACCGTGCTGGCATGTTTTTAAAACCATGGGGGCATCAATCGGATAGTTTGAGGATCATAGTTCCTCAGGCACTTTGCTCAACGATCTGCGATTCAAATTTATTTATGCACACACTTCTCTTCACCACTCCATATCGCCTACTATGTGTTTGTAGGGGGAAAAACATGCTCAGAGAGAGGAGCGTCTCTACCCCGAAATGACAAGTTTCAGCACAGATGACATCAGAGCATTTAAGGTGGTCTTGTTTAGACAGGGCATGTCTGGCAATTATCTTGGGTGGTGATAATTACAACCATTCTGCCCAAAATTTGGGTAATTTAGTCTTAATAGACTTGCCGTTGTTTACGTTTCATTTTCCTTGTAAGAGACCAGCAATACTTTTGAAGTCGCATAGAAAACAAAGTTTTGCTCAACAGGCAAAATAAAAAAAAAATCTGAAGTAAATGAGGCAAATTTCACAGCAAAAAAACAAACTTATTGAGTGTTTGTGGTGTTCAGTGCCCCTCCCCCATTGGCACATCCAATCCCGCCATGTGTTTACGTCATAAGCCTTTTCAATGGTACGTCTGTATTTACTACATGGAAATGCACCCAGTCACGGTCGAATCGAATTTTAGTAATCTAGCAGTTTATTTTAATAATTTTAACTCTAATCTTAACACTAAGCCAAGCTTTAATACACAACATACAGGGAATGATACACAGTTTTAAGCGACACGGCGTGCAACTTAATCCATCAGCATTATTGGCGTATTTGAAGTGCCACACAGTTCTTTAACCAACAAGTAGTGGGTTGGCGTATATGCCAGATGCTCTATAAGGTCGTATCAACCTATATGGACGTCTTTGTGAGATCCTGTTGGACTGTTAAGTATGCAGGATTATCGTGTTAGCACTCAATCTAGCAAAAACAAAGGGATTAGCGTAGCACTTTAATGTCGAGCAAGCACCAGATGTGGACATGATTCCCTTTTTAGTAGACAGGGATTTATCTGGACGTGAAGTATCCAAATAATCCGGTAAATTCCTTGATCTTCTCTATGTCAGGTGCCTGATGAATCGTAAAGGCTTTTCAATCGATTGCATATCTAAAAAGAATATGTAGTACATAATTATATCAATGCAAACAACATTGTACTACAAGTAATCCTTGTAGTTGCATCGTCACCCGGCTTTCGGTTACAGAAAGTTCCTTTTTCCTAGCATTACTGTGATTGTAGTTCCCATGTAATATCACTGGCTGATACTGAAATGCCACTGCCGGATGCAGCACATCTGGCGCTGTTTGTCGCTGACATGGCGGTGTTTTAAAGCCTTTTCTTCATTTTTATTGAAGAAGCTGTTTGATTAGAGCAAGAGTGTGTATACGAGCTGGACATCGAATAAGCCGAACGTGGGGTAAATTAATGTTGATATTTACAGCCGCTCTGATGGCACAGCAGTAAATTACACCAGCCCATTAGAGCTCGGATTCCTAGTGCTCCTATCCGTTAGTCAGGTGTTAATAATACTGACATGATGGATTTTATTGGAAGCGAGAAGGTCAAGGTGCTGCAGTTGACCGCTTTGGATCTGGGAAGTGAACCTGTGACCCTGACCAGAAGTAAAATGTAGTAAAACAGTGAAAATTTCGGTACTATAAATGTTCTTCTATTGACATCCTATTGATGCCTTTATAGCCAAAAGCGACTTATAATTCATATAAAATATAACAGAAAACCACTGTAAGCGATCGAGGGTTGAGTGGCAATTTGTTTGCAGTAGTAGGGCTTGAACCGACAAGCTTCTGATCTCCAGCCAAGTACCTTAACCACTAACCCATTACTGACAATTGCGTTGTTCTTATTAGTGGTTCTTAAAATCACCCCCCCCCCACACCCATTTATGTGTATAAAGCTTGTTTAGTTGCTTCATGAACAGGACGAGCAGCTGCAGAAGCCAGACCGATATAAAGTCGATATAATGCCGCTCTTGCCCTGTGTGTCATCCCCCATAAGCCCTTCTGCTCCCCCCCCAATCGCCTGGAATGTCCCCATTTGTTTTAAACGCCCACAGAACGGATGGCATCGACCTTTCAGCGTTTTTGCCGACCAAGAGGGCTTGCAAAACATTTCCCGCAAGAGACGGGAACCTCTCGAGCAGGTGATGGAGGGCTTCCTGTTCCCTATCGCTCGCACCTGTTACAACATTCCCGTCAAGCTTCTCATACAACATATGCTAACTATTAGGGCTCAGTCTCCACGTATTACACCACTGTGTAATATACGTACAGTCTGCGATACCGTATTGAAACCTTTCCACGTTCCACCTCCAGCAACTTAGCATGTATTCATGCTGCCGCAATTGTGCATTGCGTTCTGGGGGGGTGTTGCATATCTGCTGAGTAATATTTCCAGGTTATATTTGTCACCCAGCTCCGGCTCCACCTTTACCCCATGAGTAGAGGTCTGTTTAAAAATGCACTTCAATGCTCACGGCACTGACGTTGTTCTTCCGCCTCTCACTGGTTTATATTTTTTGATGATTTGATTGCATCGTCCACATTAGGGGTTCCACAGTTAGAAAAATATCTGCAATTAGTATATGAAAGTAATTTTAATTAGTCTTTGGCAATATAAATCAGATTTCTAATCAGATTAAGCCAAGCTGCTGCAGTTAATGAGCCAAGTGTACATGCTGTTTAAAAATATATCATTCTTATGTTTTGGGACAAAGACATTCGCAGAGAATTCTGTAAGAATGATGAGATAAGGAACGCTCTACGTTTGCTCATTATTTCATATATTATGTGCTTGTGGTCGTAGTTCACTACCTCTTAATGCCATGTCTTGTTTAATAACAAAAATGCCACCGGTTCAAGCCCTTCTACTACCGCCATTACCACTTGACCCATTAACCCTCAGTTGCTCAAAATACCAGTGTTGTTATTGGTAATTGTAAGTCGCTTCGAATCGTGGACGAAGGACTTGTAGGATCACTGCTATGCATGTGTACTGTATTGTGGCTTGTGTTGGTATTGTTATGGAGATTTGGTTTTTAAATACGGAGACATACCAGAAGCACGAGGGTTCGGCCAAAAAAAGCTTCCAAGACCTCTGCACTCCACCCTTATTAGAAGTCTAGATAAAGATAGTCTCATGGATGGATAGGCAGCAAACAAGTGAAAGTTCAAACAGTCCTTGAAAGCTGATCTTCACAGCACCCAGCAGTGATGGCACACACTGCTGAAAGCCTGGAGAAAAGGGTCACTGACCTTTCACATTGCTGATTGACCTGTTATATTGGTCCAAAACACTAAATCACCTGTTGCCTTCTGTGGCCGAGAAGAAAACGGTCAAAATGGGTCGGATGAAGCAGGTGAATATTTATCGCCTGTTTTTGAGAATGTCCTATAGACGTCCAATGATTCAGCAATGTGGATGGGCGCATTATTATCCTGGACTCGAGGGGCGCTGTTCATGAGTGGGTACAGGCGAGGCAAACGTGGCTCAATCACAGTTGGTGTTTGTTAAACACAAGAATTGTCGACAAAGATCAGCAACAAATAAGCGAAAATACAAGATAACAAATGCGTACCAAGAGATGGTTCAAAACAGTCCGAGGGTAGGAACGACTTCTCTCGTTTTATTATTACACTGTGCAAAAACAATACATCAGTACATCCATCGTCCAAAAATAATTCACGAGCAATATGATAATAAGTAGACGAGGAAAATCTCTAAAAATGCTCAGATCATTAGGACTTGGGAACACATTCAGCTGATCTAACTGCCAAAGAGAGTTACCACACAACACTACTTCTGTTCAGACTCACAAACAGAATGGCAATTAATTGGATCTACCATGGGGGGGGCACACCACACAAAGCACAATGTGATTCGAGCGATTTGTGCTCGGCCTGAGCAGAATGAATGCCACCACTCGGCTTATAATGCCAAGTTTATGAGCTTCCTTCTACTGATGCCTTTACTGCCCAGTCCGGACTACAATGCTGCCAATCAGAAGCTTGTAAAACTGAACATTTCATTGTTTTAAGATAAATCTTTGTTTAGTCTGAAGTGAGCTGTGCGAGAACATTTACGTTCTTGGCATCTAGAGCGACTTTCAAATGTATCATCACCATATTATTGATTAATTAGATAGAAATCTGGTAAAAGTTTTTTTTAAAATTTAAGATCTGGTTTAGAACGAAACACCAAATAATTCTTATTTTATTCAAATAACTTTTAAGCAATTTATACAATTATATGCTTGTACTATGGATTATCTACTGCCTCCTTCTGGTGAAATATAAAATATCTTTTTTTGTATGTGTATATTATACTGTGGTCATAAAACACTGCTGCTGGATCGCATGTTGTTGGTTTAATGGATCGCATGTTGTTGATTTAATGACGGAGGCCGCAGGCCGGTTGAAATGTAAACACGGGCCACAATTGGCCCACAGGCCGGACTTTAAACATTGGTGTAGATGAACTCCACAGAGTTGTGAACTACATGCTTGGGATGAATTGGAACGATATTTTTAACTTAATTGAAACAAATCTCAACTGTGTGTCTGCTTGTGTGTGTGTGTGTCTCTCTGTGTGTGTGTGTGTGTGTGTTCACCTAGTTTAGTGCACTTTTTTCGGTGGGCCTGTTTTAAGCAGGAACTGGAGAGGATTATGGGTGCGCCCACACTAAATCAACAAGTCCCCCACCAGCCATGTGGTGCCATTATTGAGCTGTCTGATAAGCCTTATTTGGTCGTAATGGGTTTCTTTTTATACCCCGTTGTTAAAAACATTGCTAATCAGCCAGTCAATACACACGGATAAACCTTCTAGATAAATCTTCACTTCTTTTCTTGTCCTGTAACCCGGTTGTTCTGGACGTCTTGTAGTTTAGAAGAGTTTTTCTTTTTTACACACAAGTTTGGGAGGGTACCTTGTCAAGGGTTTGTTTATTCCTTGTATTGAATCATTTCAGCCTGGATGAACTTGAACAGAATAAAACTTATGATCCAAAGTGTCCATTTACGTATATATAAGGTGACTTACGAAAGCATTTTATGTCACACCGTGTGCGCTCCCAAGAAGTCGGCTGTTTGAGATCATAGAGATCGTAAAATTCTGCATAGCAAAAACAAAAACAAGCGTTCTGAATTAACCCTGGTGGCAGAATTGCTTAAAGACAAAAATAATCTTGTTTTTTTGTGTGTTAATAAATTATTGTTGCATCTATTTAGGCAGCGAGGCAGCTCACTACGGTTTAAACGCAACCGTTTGTGTTTTTTTTATACCAAAGATTCGATTTTCGCTCTCTGTGCTTCAATTGGAATCATAATCAGGGCCTTATTCTGCAAAGACGTTTTTTATTAACATCTCATCCTAACAGTTTCTTTCAGACAGCAAACAGCAAAACTGTCGCAAGCCGTCTTTATTAACCGAAAAACAAAAAGGTTAGTGCGACATAGGTGCGGTTCTATTGTATATATCAGCAGCATTTGGGGTAGGCTTTGGTGCAAATTGCATTCCTAATTAGGATTAAGGAAGAGGTCAGTCTGCCTGGAAGAGAATGCGAGGCATTTGCAGCAAGTGCGACTGATGCCATCTGTGCCGTGAGCAACTAATTTTGGCAACACGATTTAAAGATTCTGTGCTGATGGCTTCCCAACGATCCTCACGTTGGATCCTCGGCATCAGAAACGATGCACATTTATCTTCTCCGGTTAAGTATCCTCACAACGTAAAGCATTTCATGAGTATAATCCGTTCTGTCAGAGCCCGTCGGTGACCAAAAGCCTGAGAAGTGAGCCGTAATTCGGTCTTGTTAAAGGGGGGATGGTCGTGACTTCTGGATGCTGGATGCTTGGAAATGGCACCGTATGGGATCTGCTGCTCTCTTACCTGTGAACGCAACAAATTAGTAAGCTGTGCAGACTCTGCCTGGCATTGACAGCCGCTATAAATAGCCGAGACTTCCCGAACATTAATTTGCTCTCAACCCTCGGAAGAATAACTCACAGACGTACTGCCTCCGATTGTCCATCAAGTCACCACTAAAGCACTCGGACAGATACAATTAAAACTTGCCGCTAGTCTGGTCTCGGTTAAGTTATGTCACAACTGACAGTCATCATAAGGATAATTGTGTTTAACTGTTTTATTGTTCCTCGGGTTGAATGAATAGTCGATTGTTAGAATAAACGACGACATTTCAGCTCTAAATTTTCATTCATTCTTGTCTTTCGACCAGACTGTCCGATCATCTCGTTCGTATATTGGACTGTGTACAGCCTTCCTACATGACTCTGTGAGCATGGCTCCCCCTGCAGGTGCGCCTGTGCTAGTTATGGTTATTCTGATTCCGTTTAAGGAATCAGCAAAGTCGACAACAATGACTTTTCTCACTGGTGGAAACAACAGAGGGTAAAATCAGAGAATCCGGCTGAATTCTTTTTGCACCTGAAGCCATATCATGTACTGAAAGATATGTGCTGTTTTCCACACCGTTGTAGGCGTCTTGACCAGATGTATGAGGCCACAGCTGTATGTTGTCCGCAAGCTCCAGATGTTAGAAACTTACACCAAAGATTCTGCACTAACAGGACAAACAGTTTAACCCAAAGTGTCTCTGATCATTCTTTATAAAAGTACTAAGGATCCCGTTGAGAGTTGGAATCAGTTGTTTGGGCTGTCGAGTCGTTGGGTTTTGAATAGTGGCATTTATTCACGGTACTTATTAAAAGCTGCATAATACATTTAGCATTTGTTTAGTCCCGCCAACATAAAACAAAGCCTCGCCATTCATGCGAATCATCGTGAGAACGGAACGATATTAAACACGCCGTGTTGCTTACTCAGAAGAAGAACAGGATTCGTCGAAGCCTGGATTAAATCCATTTTCAGATTGTAAATCGAATGTCTTGCTCTGTTATACGTTGATGATGTGTGTGAAGTTACTGACCATTCAGGGTGTTTTGAGAAGTTGTTCGTTTTTCCGAGTGAAACCTGTAATGCTGAAGCGAATCTTACAGAACTTACAGACTCTTGCACAAAGTGACATCTTTCCCCGGCTTTTTGCTGACACCCTGACACCATTTTCAGGGCACCGATCAAGAGCTCGCTATGTAGCATTCTGCATTCATTAACGAAGCCAGAAAGCATGAGGGCAGAAGGGGAGCCCCAGGCTCAGATCAGATCAAGACCCAGTTTAGAAAGAAATGCGAACGAGTGGGACAACACGTGATTCGCATGAGCAGCTCGTTAGTCTTAACCTAAATCAAAACCAACATTCTCATCTGCATAAAGTGTTTAGTACAGGAAATAAGCTCGTGCTTATTACTTGTGGTCTGTCTTATTGTATGATATTTACTGTATTAATATAGGTACACTGATCACGTAATGCCCAGTAATTATTGCCCCACATTGGCATTGCTCTAAATTGCACTAGCTCGCTATATCTGGCACGCAAGATTAGTCTAAACATTAGTCTAGACATGGTCAGTGGCATACAGACATCAATGCACTGTCTTTGTTATCGGACAAATACGAACAGAAATACAATACAATGGTACATAAAATATCATAAACATTTCTATATCTCAATATTTCATGTAACATGCCCCTAAAAGCTTGGTACATCGAATTTGCCCTCAAGCTGAGACACACCGAGCCCCTCAGGAGCTCCCATCCTGACCTCACATGATGTTTTTGCAGTTAAATCTACGGTCTGTGTAAAGAAGCAGCGGTGGACGGGGTTCATGGGGTCTTCCTGGATAAAATTGGGTTTATTCAAAGCTGCCGTGGTCATGGTAAACAACACGAGCGACGCTGACCGGAGCGTGTAAGGAATGGCTCCAAGGGCGTGTCTTATTTTAGCACGTCTCATCCCAGCGGAGTCAAATCAGTGCAAGCATTTAAAAATAACAAGAATATTTATCCACTTTGTTCATCGCTGGGAGAACTGGACGCAACGAATGTTTCCTGGCCAGACTCAAGGTGATGGAAAGTGCCATGCCCCCGATTATAGACCTTGTGTTGACATTAGGTGTGGTGAATTTAAGCACGCCGCTGGTGGTGGTGGTGTGTTTGTTGTCGTCAACGACAAAGAATGTTAGCCAGGTCTCATCTTCTAAACACATCTACTAATGTATTAAGTCTTTTTAGGTCACACTGGCTCATCAGATGATGCTGGACCAGATCGTAATCTACATTTAGTGCTTTTAGTGCATTTTTGATTCAGTAAGCCCACAAGGAGGCGCACTGTTAACCTATTAACTCTCGGTGTGTGTCGGTGCCTCGATGTTTATGATGTTTCGATAATAAACCAGCGTATTAAAAGCCAGTTGTTCTTCAGTATTGATCAGCAACAAGTCATTAAAATTAGAGGGTACCGTATCGGCCCGAGTATAAGCCGCACCCGAATCTAAGCCACACCCTTAATTTTGAGAGGGATTCAGAAAAGATGTATAAAAATTGAGAGAATAAAACTTGATCTAGTGTTTTATTCTCTTTGGACTGGTGTGGTGGATACTGGGCTCAAAGTTCACGGCAATCGTCGCTAGATGGCGGAAGATCTCTCATGACATTTAAACAAGAATAACTACAGATAAATACAGCGGGCAGTAACGCAGCGCTGCCATTTCTGTCTTTAATCCGGGAATTATATTCAGATTACCCATGAACAAAACTTATTCTGGCGAAGAAAGAAGTAAAAGATTAAAACTCCAGCTGCTCCCGGAGGTGCCTCGACCGGGGGCGCCTTATGTAGGTCATCATGGACCTGCCTTGTTCAAGGGTTCGATGGCATGACCGGTGTCGGGAGACACTGGCAGTGTCGTAACTTGATGAGGTGTGTGTTCAGACATCCTGCTGGACACTGTAAATTCAGCGCGAGTGTTAGTGATTGTTCAGCGCTTTAGGAGCTCACAGCTGAGGTGAACGGGACAGGATGTAGCAGACAGAGGGAGGAAAAGCAGACAAGAGATTCCTAACACCCCCCCTCTACACACACACACACACACACACACACCCGGCGCTTTGTTTTCCTACCGTACAGTCAGATGCTAATGCCAGCCTATTCACCAGCTAACATGGAAACACTGAACAGGATAACAGGATGTCATTGTTAGAAGTGTGTGTGTGTGTCTGTGTGTCTGTGTGTGTGTGTTAAATGTTCAGCATCCTTCCTTTAAACTAGGGTTTTACAAGCTGTTTTTGGCTGTGTAAATGTCTCAAGGCATCGCTTTGTTTTGTTTATGGCAGGTTGGAGCTCCTGTTATAGACAACCGGTTATTAGGATCATCAAAATTAACTGATTAAAAAAAAGATCCTATATTTATTTTAAATGAAACTGAATGGTGTCAGGCGGGTTTATTTACATTCAGCATCTAGCCTTAATCCCAAGTGACTTACAATTACGACGGAACACCAGTTTAAGCGATTGAGGGTTTGCTCAGGGGCCCAACAGTGACACCTCGGTGGTATCGGGGCTTGAATGGTATCGGCGACCTTCTGATCTCCATCCCAGTATCTCAACCACCAAGCCAACACTGTCCATGCAGTAGCTGGCCGATGCCAATCCTCAAGTCTTCCTAGCATTCTTCAAAAGGTGTCGGACCTTTATCAAATGGGTATGTAACGATTCACAAAGAATCGATAATGATGATCGATTCACCGGGTGCACAGATATAAGACGTTCACCAGACCCTCTGTAGTGATGCGACATGATGTCGATTCAGAGCTGTAAAAAGGAAAACGACAGTGTCCAGGTGGCGGCGCTGTCCTGTAAAGAGCAGATGGAGGAGTATAAAACGGCCTCAAACTGTCAGATGACTAGTCTAGTGCTTTGATTTTTAATTTACTTTAATGGTGCAGCTGCTGGTCAGGGACAATAAGGAATACATTCAGGACTCGGGCACTTCATCACGGCTCAGCTTTTGGGTGAAAATAAATAAAAAAATAAAAAACTTAAGACTCAGAATATACAATATTATATTTGTGATATTGTTTAACTAAAAAGGGGTCTGCACATCAGATCCTGGAGCACGTCCGGGGTGTCTGTTTGGACGTACGATCCTCCAGCTGGACGCCCTTAGCAACATACAACATCTTCAAAGAGGTTAGCATGTTTTCGAACGCTTACAAAGACCAGATGTTGGAGGAGGCTCACATAAACAAACCTGAGCTCTGGTCTTCTGCGTCAGGTCCAGCTCAGCTGAGACAACCAGCAGTGTCACCCTACACTACATACACACTCTTCTCAAGTCTTATGTACCGCGCCTTTTATTTACATTACGTTCTCGGACGTTGGCAAAAGAATT
This sequence comes from Hoplisoma paleatum, assembly GCA_028565875.1. NCBI lineage: Eukaryota > Metazoa > Chordata > Actinopteri > Siluriformes > Callichthyidae > Hoplisoma > Hoplisoma paleatum. Next base: position 10,510 of record JAOTRQ010088382.1, read on the forward strand.
CGGGTATAATAAAAAAAGAATCCGGGGAAGATCTGGACCGAGGTGCTCCAGCCAGATGTTTGTATGAGTAGCATCGAGCAGGATACGTCGCTTTGAAGCGAATCCTAACAGCATCGTTTCCCTCGTTGTGTTCAGTCGATGCATCAGTGTGCCGATGTCATAATCGTTCACCAAACAATCTTGTTACCGACTAGATTTATTACATTCTAAACACATGTGTGAGGCCTGGATTGTTCTGTAATAGTGCGTGAAGATGCTTTGTTATAATAATCCTAACATGGATTCCAAATCAAAAAGTTATACAAATACAGTTAATGATGATGATTTTTACCCTACAGTCCAAATCGACCCTGGGTTACTCTGTGGACCGTTACCGATCCCAGAGTATTTCGGCAATTTTCATTTTACGGGGTAGGTTGCCAGGTCTTTCCCCAACCCTGTATCTCTACAGGGATCATGTTTCTGTGACTACGG
>JAOTRQ010088392.1:0-10982 GCA_028565875.1 Hoplisoma paleatum
TTTATGTTTGTGGTTGTAATGTGACAAAATATGGAAAAGTTCAAGGGGTATGAATACTTTTGCAACCCACTGTAGTTTGTAATTATAATTAATAATAATTCACGACTTGAGAACACACACACACACACACACACACACACACACACACACACACACACATCTCCACCCTCGTATCTGTATTGTAATTAAATCTTTAAAACTAAAGAACTGAAGGTAGCGTGCCTGGGTGAGTCTGTAACTTTAAATGGCTCGTGCTGCCCCGACGGGCTTCACCGGACGCCCACGTCAGCACAGCCGGGTTTTTTCTTCCACCCGCCCCTCTGCTCGCGGGTTACGGTGTTTCGGGCTGAGCAGGAACCGCTCGGTGGGGCGGAAAACGGGGGATTAAGCAGAGAAGATGGAGACGGTGCGGGAGAACGGCCGCCGCCGACAGTACCGGACCCCCAGCAACCCGGGGTACCAGTGAGTGCACCGCTTTATTGTGTGTTTGTTCAGTAAACAGCGGGTGGGGCAAAAAAAAAGGCGCAACGTGTTTCGCGCACCCAGGGTGTAGGGTGTGGGGGGCGGGGGTGGATTTAAAGTGCAGCCCACGATCCGGGCACCCGAAGGAGGGCGATTAGGCTTCAGAACGGGTGTCAGGACTTCATTCTAACTCTAATACGCGAGTGTGCGCGCGTGTGCGTGTGTTCTGGTGCGGGGGCTGATGGGTTACACTGCCACACATTGGTGCATTTCTCTTAGGGCGAGGTCGGCGGCCAGCAGGGCACAACGACAGGGCAAACCCCACTTAAATGCCCCCAGCGAGTCCGTTGCGCTGATTTAGGCGTTTGTTTCGTCTCGTACGCACCATAAGCACCGAGATTATTATTATTATTTGTGCCTACGTTGGTAAAGTGGGCGTCTAAAACGGACGGGCGGGCGCATATCCAGGCATGGCTTCACTAATGCTACTTATAAACACCGACCGACTTCTAGAAATCCTCAGCTGTATTTAAACTAATAAAGACCCCCCCGTCTGAGGCCCAGTCGGACCCCCCGTGCCAGCCTACGACCGTCAAAACGCCCCGATTTCGACTTTTCAGGCTCGGCTTTTTGTTTCGAGACGCGACCCGAGTCGGGTGTGACTCCCGCCCCTCGCTTGAGGCGCAGGGAAGGAATTGACTGACAGGTAAATGCACCAATCAGGGCGCACACCGCGAACTCGGCCACGCCCTTCTTCTTTTTTATTGTCCGAACAAAGAAAGTGCGAAGCTCGTTCTCAAAAGACAAATGACTCGGTTCACCTAAACGAATCGACTCGTTTGGATAAACGTGCGTTTTGTAAATACCCTATATTTGTCAATAAATATTAATTCGGTCACATTTACTTTAAGTTTTAGATCCACACCACCTCATATTACAATATTCATTTTTGTATATATATATATTTATTTATTTATCGGTCTTGGATGTTGGATTTTATTTTCAATATGAGAACTTACGTGGAAAAGTAGATTCTCAGAGTGTATCTGTTCACAGAGTCGACTCAACTAAATGACTCGTTCTTGAATGATTCACTGCTAGCAAAGCGAGCTAGACATTCATCTGTAACGTAACGACAATAAATTAACTTAAATTAAACATCTTTATTATTTTTGCAAATGTATATGAGCATAGCATGTTATGGAACAACGTTTCACTTCTTTAGTTTTTAAAGTTTACTGTAATCACCACAGTTAGCATCATTTCAACGTTATATCCATTAAACACGAATGTTTAAAAAAAAGCTTTAATAATTATTCAGATGAAATTACTTGTGTATATATTATCTAGTTTTACTACTTCTTAATACTATTTAGGAGGGCCACAGTTAGATACACTGGCCGAATACACTAAACACCTGAACAGGTCACCAGTCTGTTGCAACACACACACACACACAAGACAATTGGTATCTTCATTTTACCTGACCGCGTGTCTTTTTGGGTTGTGGGAGGAAACCAGAGTATCCAGAGGAAACCCACGCAGACATGGGAAAACATGCACAGTCCACACAGAAAGGAATCGAACACGAGACTTCTTGCTCACTACTAATCCACTTCAATCATATAAACACCTGAAACAAGCACCATGACCAAACAAGTTTGCATTTATAAACACCAAAGTCATCTAATGTCTCGAGTTCTCAAGATGCTATTTTGTTTTTGTTGCAGCTTTGGAGTACATAACAGAGTTTGTGATACAATGCTAACCAGATGTGTAATATTTATTTATTTATGTTTCAGACCGATGCACCGGTGGACGAGCACCGACATGTTGACCAGTCATCACAGTTGCCTTCTCAAGCAGCTGAACCAGCAGCGGCGTAAAGACCTTTTTTGCGACTGCAACATTCTGGTTATGGGACAGCTTTTCCGGGCGCATCGCAACGTCCTGTACGCCAGCAGCGGCTATTTCCGCATGTTGCTTGTGCCGGGCGCGAGGGGAAGCCTGGAGACTGCAAGTGCCTCGTTCGATGCCTTCTCATCCGACACCTTCTCCACTATCCTGGACTTCATGTACTCGGGTCAGCTGATGCTGAGCAGCACTAGTGTGATCGAGGTGATGTCGGCCGCTAGCTACCTCCAGATGGACGATGTGATTGCTTACTGCAAAGCCTTCATCCAGTCCTCGCTGGACATCAGCGCCAAGGAGGTGACGGATAACTCTGCGGTCCAGTCCTCTCTGTGGAAGCGAGAAGATGCTTGTGAGGATGAGGACAAAAACGAGGGCGATACAATGAGTGAACACAGCTCATCAGGTCAGACGGTTCTGGAAACGGCGATTAAGGTGGAGCCGGCAGAACAGTTTGAGGTTTCTCATCCCAGGAGACGCGGAACCAGGAAGAGATTAGCCAATCATCGATACCTTCCAGATGATAACTCACCGATTGAGATCCATAAGGCGACAGCGGGCATACAGAAAGCTGATCAACTCTACGCCACTTTGCCCCCCGTTCTGGGCGTAGTGGGGGTTTTCAATAAAGGTAAGCTCGAAATAGTTTTGAGATCTGTGGTTGTATCAAACATCTAAACCCAAAAACTATAATGGCTGTCCACATACTTCTGTCCACATTGTGTTTAGTCAAAGGTTCGGACACATCTTAATTTCACGTAGTTCCTCCACATAATATTCCTTCATAGTTATTGTCAGACATTGTAGATACGATCTAGTAAATAAAAAACATTTTTAAACATATTTTAGTTTCTACCAGTCGCCCATTTTTCCTTTGATGGTAGCTCAATCAGCTTCATGATGAACCATCTGGAAAGGTTCTCCAACAGTCTTTTGGGAGTTCCCAGAGGTACTGAGCACTTGTTGACTGTTGGCATTGTCTTCTTCCTAAATAATCTCGACTGGGTTTAGGTCAGGTGAACATGGAAACCAGGTCATCATTCCATTGGTAAAATAGCCCTTACATAGTTCTGAGGTGTGTACAATGTAGAAATTCTATTGAATCTAGAAAAGCCATTGAATGCGGATGTGTGACAAACTTTAATATATTCTCTCTGTTTGCCAGATGCCACACCTTCAATGCGCTTCAAGTGCCCATTCTGTGCACATACTGTGAAGAGGAAGGCAGATCTGAAAAGGCATCTGCGCTGCCACACCGGTGAGCGACCGTACCCGTGCCAGGAGTGCAGCAAGCGTTTCACCCGACTCGAGCATCTGCGCAGTCACTTTGAGACGGTCAGGATCACCTGCTACACTCTTTTTGCTTTTGTACCATCTTCCAGAAAACTCACATTCAATGTCGATACCATTTTGCCCTTGCAGATCCACCAGGCGCGGAAGCTGGTGTGTCGAAAGTGCAAGCGTCACGTGACCGAGCAGAGCAGCCGGGTGGTGTGTGAGGGGACCCGGCGGTACCGTCTCTGTGTGTTGTGCGTTCAGGAAACCGGTTTGCTGGCACAGACTGACGACGTCGATGACGCCAGCGATGGCAACACAGAAGAACCAGATCTTCTCCTCGGTGTGGAGGAGGAAAATCAGAGTACCTCATGGGGAATGATGGAGGAGGAGGAGGAGGAGGAAGATCTGGCTGAGGATTCGGGGACAGACCTTATTATTCAAGAAGTGGAGGACAGTGATGGTGAATCCAGTATGAAAGAATGAATGTAGTTGTGCCATGAATGAACAGTTCTGAGTGTAATACAGTTCATGTAAAGCATTTTTACAAGAGTTTAAATTACCCTATAATTATATAATTGTAATATAAAAGTATGTAAATAATTTATTCCAGTAGTGATTCTCATTACTGCTCTTATTTAAGTCAGATAATGGTATAATATTATATCATTTCAAAAATTCCCCGATTTTGCTGTTTCCGATCATAAAAATTTCAAAGTGATTCATGTCATTAATTTTAGTTTAAGTTATTTTCCTCTCATAATAAATGCAATTATTCGGTCCCACTTGACAGTGTCTCATGAAGGAAAGCAAGTTTTTTTTTTCACATTTACATGAACGCCTTTAATCTTTGCACTAAATTGATGTGGAAAACGAATTCCCACTCTCAGGAAACACTTTAATAAAAAATGTCCCGAAAAACAGCCGTCAGTACAATCAACTCCATAATCCACAAAGAAAATGTTATTACATCTCAAAGATTCACTTCAGGATCAAACCAGAGGCAGAAAAGGAACGAAACCATCAAACATAAATGTTCCGAAACTGTCAGTGATGTTTATCTCACATTTATTAGCCCTATTATTTCATTTAGGTTTATAATTACATATTTTTGTTTGTCTACATATGAATGACACGTGAATGTGAAGTAATGACTTTTAAATTCAATTTGTAAATGTTTTGTGCTAATTTATTTTGTTTATACTTTTTTATATACTGATAATATGCATTTATCACCTTTATTGTAAACATAAATTAAACTGTTTCAACATGAATTATTGTTTCTTTCTTACAGTAAATAATATAAACAGTGTAAATCTGCTCCTGTTTAATCAAGTAGATTCTTTTAACTGTAGTCGCAGATTTTTTTTTTTTTTTTACAATAGAACCATAAAGTTAGACGGGAGAACATTGATCATCTTGTTAGGGTGAACACGAGCCTAGTGGTTTAGGAGCTGGACTAGCAATCAGAAAGTCTGTTCGGCCCTTGAGCGAGGCCCTTAACTCTCTCAGACTGTGTAAGTTTAACTGTAATAACTGTAAATGTAAGGAGTCTGCAGTAGAATCATGACGTTTGTTTATAGTGAACGTGCATAAAATAGAAAGAATAAAGAGTATATAATGTTAAAGTATATTTATAGTTGTATGGGGTGTACAGTGGTCAGGGTCGCGGTGGCTCCGGGTCAGTAGGTGTCAGTGTTGTTGCACTGACTGGGTACATAAACATGGCGGCTGTGATTATGAAGATCCTACACAGTCCCTTCACTAGTGCTTCATATCAGCGCTTTTTCTCTGTAAGTTTACACGAAATAAAACGTTTCTGTCAACAAAATGTTTGTATTTATTCGCTTTGTTATAGAATCACTTTAAATGTTTTTTTTAAATATCTGAATAAACACGGAAAGTGTCGAGAGAAGTGTGGTTCAGCAATGCTGCGTTCAGGTGCTCGTAGGAAGCATGTAAATAAAGGTTTACTTGTGAATAAAGGTGTAATCAGGAATCCGTTCCGTAATACATTTATAACATTTATTACTTATAACACAGATTAATTCCTTCTTCTGTTTCGTTTATTTTCTATGTAATTATTTACTGTAGCTCTACACGTCAGAAACGTCAAATTTGCCTCCAAAACGAGCAGTTATGATTCCTGCGGTTATACTGTTATTGATTATATAATAAACAACAAAGCCTTAATACATTTAACGACTTATCTTGTTTTTATTGAGCACCTAAACTGTGTAAACTGTCTAAAAAATATCAGATCATTATTTTGTAAAGCAAAAGTATTGAGGATGGAAAGCAGTGATGTCATAATAATATTATAATAACTTCCATATGAAATGTTTTCTTTCTTTTGTTTGTACAAATGTTTTCCACGACAATGTTTTTCTGTTTTATATTTTTGGATCCTGAATATTTAGAAGATATTTCAGGGTTTTTTGCTGTATTTGATTAAACAAAACAGGATAATATATGTTTATTCTACAGATACACAATTATTTGCTAATAGTTATTGAACCTGTTGGTCCTGTTTAGGTTTGTAGTGTTGTCGTGACATCACGGGGTCCAAAACATCGCAAATGAATTATGGTGTGTGTGTGTGTGTGTGTGTGTTTTCACAGCTCGTTTCATCCACCAGGTCTCTTCCTGACCGGGTGAAAATAGTAGAAGTTGGACCCAGAGATGGACTCCAGAACGAGAAGGTGTGTTTTTGTTTACTGACGAGATCCATCCATCATCCAGTGTTACCAGCACTTAATCCAAATTAGGATAACGGTGCAACACACACTAGGTAAATACACTAAACACCTTAACAGGTCACACAAGACAATTTCAGTATCATCAATTAACCTGAAGTGGACTGTGGGAGGAACCCCACACAGACGAGGAGAACATGTAAACGTCATACAGAAAGATGACTCGCCTAATCGAACCGGGGACACGTGTGTTTGTGTGTGTATGTATTTTATTGATATATTATTCCATATGTAATGTAAACGTTGCAGTTCTGTTCCCTCTTGGTTTTCTTTTGTTAGACTGTCGTCCCGGCTGAGGTAAAGATCCAGCTGATCGACATGCTTTCAGACGCCGGACTTCCTGTCATCGAGGCCACCAGTTTTGTCTCGCCCATGTGGGTTCCTCAGGTGAGGCGTGGGACTATCGTATTTAGGCTTTGCTCCCAAACGCTATCAAATCTGTAACTGTTGTGAGGGATTTTGAAACGATCAGGATGAAATCGTGTCTGGATTTATTTCTCTCATGTAATGATAAAGTGAGATCAACAGAAGAAGAAAAGCTTTATTGTTATTAATTCAGTTAAAATTAAATTAAGGCGCCATATGGTGTCATTCGACCAGGCACAAATAGACAGAATTAGAATTTTGTTGCCGCTGTAGTATTGCGACCTCTGCTGTATGTTCTGTGCATTTGCGCTTTTGAGGGTGCACATGATAGTCTCTGCTGTTCCTGGCCAGTAGCGCAGTTATGTGGTGGTGGCTGCTCATAAACAAAAATGCTTCTTTTCTAGATGGCCGATCAGGAGGAAGTGATGCGTGGCATCAAGAGAAAGCCGGGAGTGAATTACCCGGTACTGACGCCCAATCTTAAAGGCTACAGAGCGGCGGTGAGTATTGCATGTGGATCAGGCTGAGGGCCAGCGTGATGGACCGCTAACATCTGAGCCCATGACCATCTAAACATAAAACTTGTTTGACTGTGAGCGGTTTCTTGTCGGTGTTTATGATGATTGTGTCGACTGTCTGTCTGTCTCAGGTGAAGGCCGGGGCGAAAGAGGTGGCGATTTTCGGCGCTGCGTCGGAGCTGTTTAGTAAGAAGAACATCAACTGCTCGGTGGAGGAGAGTCTGCAGCGCTTCGAGGAGGTGATGAGGGCCGCCAAGGAGGAAGGAGTTCCTGTACGAGGGTGAGGTTTATGATCATCCTAATAAATTTAATAGGGATCGTAAACAATCTAGTAAGAATGAATACATCATGGTTTTGTTGATTCTTTTCTTATTTATACCTGTTATTATTATTATTATTTGATCCTGGTATACTGATTTCATCAGATGCAGAGGAATAGAATCTGTTTTATATTTTCTCCAGGTATGTATCGTGTGTTCTGGGATGCCCGTACGAGGGCAACGTATCTCCATCCAAGGTGGCAAATGTGGCGAAGCGTCTGTACGCCATGGGTTGCTACGAGATCTCGCTGGGCGACACGATTGGCGTGGGTACACCCGGCGGCATGGCCCGAATGCTGGAGGCGGTGCTGAAGGAGGTTCCGGTCGACGCCCTGGCAGTGCACTGCCACGACACTTACGGCCAGGCACTTGCCAACATCCTGGTGGCGCTGCAGGTTTGAAATTTATGCTTCATTCTTACCATCATGGTCACGGGGGGGTCCGGTTTCCAGCTCCAGTGCATTGATCAAGGCGTTTAAGCTAATGGTCATCACGCCTGTAGTCAGTGTAATAAACTGCTAAATCACAGAATCATCAAATATTTTATTTAAGATTGCTTGATGCAATTGCGCTGTTTACCACTAGAGGTCACAATTAACACGAGTGAGTAATCACAATGCTCAGTTTAAATACTTCTTTATTATTCTTTATATTTTTTTTATATTATCTCTTTAGATTTTATTTTTATAACGTGTAACAGTTGTAATGATAATAAAGACTTACCCATAATAATACAAATAATGGTAAATTATATATTAGTGTTACAGGTTACTTGTTATTAGGTTTTAATGGTTTTCATCCCCGTTATCTAGTGTCACCAGCGCTTTTAATCCAATCCAGGAGTTTAGTTTACCAATACTAAAGATGCAACAAAATGTGGGAGCAGAATTTTTTGGCTTACTTTTTACCTGCTTCAGTAACAAAAAAAATAATTTAATTAAATTAAATATAAAAAAAATGCAGTATTTGACTTGATTTCTTTTTTAAAAAAAGTGAAATTATAAAAGAAAACTTTGTCATTATTTGTCCTCACTTTAATGTTGTTTAATAGGAACTTTGTGTTCCCAGCCCTGAACTGTGCATGCAGATGCTGAATGACTGGATGAGATTATTTGTTCACACTGCTGTGATGGAATTCTGACCCACTTTCCTTTGCAGAATTTCCTCATTCGATGTTTTTTGAGAGCAGCTTGACACTTTTTACGTGGATGTTGTGGTTATGTGTGCCGCTTTAACACTGATGGTGTTTTTGGATACTACAGAAAGGGGTCAGCGTGGTGGACTCCTCGGTGGCCGGACTGGGTGGATGCCCGTACGCTCGGGGGGCTTCTGGAAACGTGGCGACGGAGGACGTGGTGTACATGCTGCACGGACTCGGCATCCATACGGTCAGCAGAAACGTTTTACAATCGTACAACACTGCTTACCGTGGTAGTTTGGTAAACTACCCTGACAATCCCGTCCAAAACTAGGATCAGTAAATACATACTAGGATCAGCCACAAGCCTAAAAGTCAGCGCTGGTGGTGTTCTCCTGGAGCCCAGTAGTGGTGTGCCTCACATAACTCAAATCTGAATATACTGAAATATAATATTAGGATCTGCCATTAAATGAAATTCGTGATTAATGTGGCGTAAATAAATAAACACATCCCTCACGTTAGAGTTGTACACAGTGATGTGGCTGTTTTAATGACCTCCATTCTCTCGAGGATTGGTAGGGTTAGGAGATCAGCTCTGTGCTCCACGGCGGTTCCTCCTGCAGTCTCTGGCATTTCCTTCCTGACAAACAGCAAACCGTGTCTAGCTATGCAGATCTTCATCATAGTGCATTAAACAAAAATCATTTTCTTGCTCCATTCGCTGATTTCCGAGCTCAGGGTGAGAGTGGACAGAATGTTCCGCGCTCAGGGTGATAATGGACGGATTTTTGTGTGGTAATTTAAACCATGTCTTAACTGTGTGTGTTTGTGTGTGTAGGGAGTGGATTTGCCCAAACTGATGGACGCAGGTTCGTTTATCTGTCGCTCTTTAAACAGAAGAACCAGCTCCAAAGTGGCCCAGGCGTCATGTAAACTGTGATGTAAACAATTTTTGTGTATGTGTGTGTGTGTGAGACTCTTTACATGTAACCTACCCGAGTCCCATAACAACAACAACAATAGAAAGTGCTTCCTGCTTCCTGTGTTTTGAAATTCGGGGACTCCATCTGAAGCTCTTCTGTTCTTTTGGATTCGTGGCATTGTTTTGGTGGCGGTTCAGACCACACACACTTCCCTTACCAGTTCACACTTTCCGTTCACTACAAGAGGGAGCATGAATCAGACGTTACAGCACTGAAGGACTCGTCACACACACACACACACACACTCACTCACACATACTTTGTTTATAAAGTGAAGTGTATACATGGTGGCTGCTTCTCATCCAAACTCTTCAGACCTGGTGTAAATATACGGAAGCAAGTCTGGGAGTGTTCTGTGCATTTATATTCACACCAGGTTCCTCCTATGGGATTCATTTAAGTGTTTTTTGTTTTCTTTTTCTCAGCCCTGTGTCGTGTAAACAAGATTTTTCCACTAAAGGGGTCTAATCACAGAAAGTTCAGTGGTTAATAGAGGGGTTAATAGAGGTCACTACATGGCACTCTGTGTGTGATTTGGATGTACTTTAGAACCCATAGCAAACCTAACACAAGGTCTACAGCATTAGAGGGATACTTACGGCACGGGACTTGAGTACAACTAGATTGGCCCGGGGGAAATGATTGATAAAAATCTGCCTGTCTGTGGATCGTCCTGATTTTCTCTTCTGCAGTAGACAGTGTTTTGTTTAGAGTCTAAATTTTGGTGACTTTACTGCACTGATGAAAAACAGATGCTGTGCAACATAATTTTAAAATCACCAGCATCTTCAGCTAGTCAGACTTGTGTATAATGTCGGGATAATGTTAATTTAATATAAATAAAAACACTAATGTCAAATAATTGTGTGTGCTTGGCCTTTTTACTGACCGTTAACTTGTTGGATGCCTTGTTTTGAATATATAATTCGATATATTATTTACGACTTGTTTTTATGAAATGTAAACGATCAGCATATGTGATTGATGTTATGCAGACTTGATGAGCCACATTCATAGCTGCCAATCCACCTTCTGCACTCTTTCTGTAGTGGTAAGAAACAAAATATTCTCTTGTCACCTTTAATAAACCAGCACTGATACATTTTACCCAGTAATCCTTAATAATAATAAAATAATAATAATTATTCAAATTTTGTCATTACACATACACAATACAATGAAATGTTTTTCTTCGCATATCCCAACTTGTCTGGAAGTTGGGGTCAGAGCGCAGGGTCAGCCAACATACG
>JAOTRQ010088403.1:0-10981 GCA_028565875.1 Hoplisoma paleatum
TATGTGCATTCAACACTACTTGCTTGTATCCAAGTTGAAGTAAACGTAAACCATAGCAAGAATGAATCTCTCTAATAGGTTTTGCTGTAGTTTCCTGAATCACTGTACACGGAATCTCAAGAGAAAAAAATCTCAAGGGCCTCCTGGCAAAAAATCTGAAGTAATATATCATACAATGTTTAACTGTTTGGATTTGGCAGAACATTCCATAAATTTCCTGGCTTGATTCAATTTATCCATTAAGTTTAACAAGAATTAAAATCAGGTTCTAATACAATAACTATTACTGAGTCTCAATGTACTTAATATATATGAGTTGTTTTGGACTGACCATTTCCACAACTGTTATATAAATCATTATTTATATAATTATTAAACAGTATCATCAGCTATTTCGGATGCAGAGCGGCATGCTGACTGAATGAATATTTACTTTTACATTTTCAGTAGTTAGCAGACACCTTTATCCGAAGCGACTTACATTAACAACAGCGGCAAATTGGTGGTAGTGGAGCTTGAAATGGTGACGTTCTCATCTCGAGCCCAGCACCTTAATCATTAAGCCATCACTGCCCTAACAGAAGTGAGCTGTGCTTTTAGCGTGCAAGTGTCCGATTTGAGAGGCACCTAGTGTCATTTCTTGCAGTGAAGATTGATTTCGCTTTAAAGGTTACAAATGGATAGCATCAAAACTTGTGACCAGTTAGGATTCATTGGCTTTGTGACATTTCTTATTGTTAAATTGTGTGCCAAATCTCTTGCTTCTATAATATTCTCATACATAATGATTTATGGATTTATTGTTGCATGACGAATTATTTTCACAATTCACAATTCACTTCGTAGCATTTCTTATACACAACATGAGCCATAAATATTTAAAAGATATAAAATATTTACTCAAAACATTTATCACGGCGTAGCTAAACAGCTAATAAAGCAGAAAGCAGTGCATACCTGTAAGCTATTTTACCAGTGTTTCTTAGATGCCAGTTTGCATAAATAATATTAATATTTAATTTTTCTAAACATAAGTTTATTGATAACCAAGTCTAGTAATTAGAAAATCATACAGTTGCTTATGTGCCTGCCTAGCACTTAAGAAAGCACCTAAATTTCAAAAAAGAACTTAAACTATACAATAAATAAACTATAAAATACATTTAGGACATCTAAACATACATATATACTTATTCACCACTGTGCTTTTTAACATTTAACAGCATTTAGCCCAATCTGTGACTAGGGGAAAGCAGTAGAGCACACATGCCTGGACAGTGGCCAGCCCTAGCCACGACACCCAGGGAGCAATTTGGGTAAAGGTGGCTTGCACAAGGGCTCTTCAGGGGTCCAATGATAGTGACTTCGTGGTCGTGAGGCTTGAACCGGCAACTTGTTATTTACTAGCCTTCACTACTAGATTGTATGATATATTAAATACTTAAATTAAATACTGCTCATTGTTTACATTTACCACAATCTAAAAGTTTATTCTACTAAGAAGACTTTGGACTTAGGATCATCTATTGCATAACACAGAGCAAGTAAGCAGAAATAATATTAAGCCAGCTGCTGATGCATGTACACAAGAACAAAACCATCATCATTTGTCAGAATTATAGAGACATTAGATTAAAGCCATCCAGGCTTTACTTGCAAATCATGAAAATCTGTCAGAGCAAGAGATTTATTTAAACACAATCTCAGAACAAAAACGGCTTATTTACAAACCTCAGTCTTTATTCTGATTAAAGGTGCAGATCACATACACATGTCCAAAACAAATCATTACTGTGGCTAACGTGGGACAGACTATTAAGGTTTTAGACCTTCTTGTAATTAGACGTGTACACTCGTGCAGAACGCCTGAGGTGAGGTGAGGGAGCTTTCTGGACTGTTCATATATTAAACTGAATCATTTAGTCCTTTATTATGGATTTATCATTTCTACCATCTCTATATCATCTCATGCTTGTTGCTGTATATCATATCATTCCTACATCTTACATGCTTATGGAAAGCTTACGGAATTTAACTCTAAAATGATCAACAATTGGAGGGGGGCATTTGTTTGTGACTTGTTGATTTCACTAAACAGGTCATCTCGACTTACTGTTTATGGTTGGCCTCATAATTTTTCTTGTGGACAAAATTCTGATTTACACAAGGCAGTATATCAAAAAAATGCTGTCAAATATGTATCAGGTCTGGATATTTTACCTCAACCAGCAGGTTCTAGCATTATCCAGCAGACTATAAATTGCTCTATTCGGTTAAAAATGGACACAACAATGCATATGCGAACACGATATGATATATGCACACGACAGGGCTGAGTGCTGTGTAAGCAGGGAGCATTTGTACTGACACGATATACTGTATCACCACTTCGCCCAGGCTGAAATTATGAATGCCCCCCTCAGCCATGACTAAGCCTCACTACTATATCTGCCCTCGAGTTGATCTACAACACAGCTAGGATCATGCTCATAGATGCGAGGGAATTGTGCACAGGTTGAAATGTGTTGATAGGTTGACAGAAATGCCTGAATGCAATGCTCCCTAAACTTCGCATCAGAGCATCTAATTCGTTCCTCCTACAGGAAAGAAAGGAAGGTGACAGTCATGCAATTAACATGCCATGTCGAAGTCAAATGGAAAATGTTGACAGCTGTTTAATAAAATGTTACACGACAAGACTGCACACATAACATGTCCATATTTTCTGTTTTACATATTGAGCATTTGCCTCCTAGTAGTACGTTTAACTTGCAATGTGTTGTGATTGTTAACTGACAAATAACAAATAAATACATAAGGTAAGATTACAAACATCATATGGACACGACACTATAAGCTTGTTGGACATCATTTTAAAGTTTAAAGGTCAATTCTCTGGAAGATTAACAGGTGAAAATGTGGAATTATTTTTCCCCATTTGCCTAAAACAATACAAAAGATGTTTAAAATACAAATTGCCAAATGTATTGTAATTGTATTTCTCTATGATTATATTTATTCACATTTCACTGGTCATTACTTTGTTAAATTGATGCGAATATATATAATGATATAGCATTTGTTATAGTTATTTTAAGACAAAAACAAAGAATGAATATGGAACCAAAAATTTATTTCGATTAACTCCTAACTGAAATGTATGATGGACAAAGTGTAACTTCATATGTGCCGCTCTGAAACGTGGGGGCAAACACAAGACCCATGAGTGCTGGAACAGGAGGGATCCAACTGAGATGGATCAATCAGAAATAAACAAAATAAGCAAAGCACAATCAAGGCTGAACAAAAAGAAACCTCAAATACCTCCAAGCCTCCTAGATTGTACAGTGACCTACGACTATAAATGCGGGCGGCTTTTACCCGCTGTCCCTTTTACCTTTTACGTCGAGCACACAAAGCAGACGGGAATGTGTCTAAACATACAGAGCTCTAAATCTCTACTGAATTATAGGCACCTTCAGCAGGATTGCACACAGATAAATAAGGGATGTTTAAGAAGCCGTTTGACACTAATTGTCTGGTCTGTAACCAAAGACTGTCCTTGTCAACACTCTGTAATTCCAGTTATTTTAGTTAAGAGTGACAGCCTTGTTTATTTTTTTTTCCCATTCAGTTAAATTTTCACTTACTCAGTCCCTTCACAGGAGTGCATTTCATTCAGTTTTATCTCAACCAAAGTACGTTTGTATAAATCTTTATGTTAAATATTATTATTCACTTTTACCCTCCTCTATTCTCTGTTTGTGAAATATTGATATTGCTGCTGGAATCTTGATTTTCCAGCCTATCAATCAATAAAGTTCTATCAAACTGTTGAACTCACTGTCAGGCTAAAAACAATGGTGCAAATCAGGTGTACACCCTAACAGGAAGCCAGTCCATCACTTCGAGTCACACGTGTTTAAAAACACTGTGAGATAAGAGAAATTAAGAGAAGCCAATCAACCTTAGATGTGTAAGAAATTTAAAGCCAACCGACACAAGAAAGCATGAAAAATTGTATAGTGTTAACAAGTATCTGATCATTTTTTGACTATTAGATTTTCACTCCATTTAGGCGTCAAAGGAAATGGATATTAAGTGAACAGGAAGTACTTAGATGCTGGATTTTTCTTCGTCTGTGGGCGAGGTATGTGTTTACACTGGGAACAGTTAAAATACAATGGAATCTCATCATGCCTGCTCACTGAGGTTCTGGCCTTGGCTCATGTCCCAATGAGTAAAAATAACCTGCAGCTCGAAATCACTTCAACTGGAATCAGTCACAAACTGAGCTCATCTCGCTTTCCTGCTCCCTCATACCAAAATTTAAACCATCAACGCTAGCTTTGCTCGCCCGATATGTTTTTTCTAAATTCTTTGCTGGGTTTATTAAACCTTATATATCTTAGGCTACCAAACAGTAGCACAGTTAATGTACACCAGTTACTCTGCAGATTAATTGCATAAGTAGAATCAGTTGTGTGCGTTTATATCTGGATGAAATCCAAGCATCTCAGAGCTGGTCCGGTCAATAAGCATGCAATAAACTTTATATTATGTCAGTTCAGATTAAGATAAGCTTAGACATTTTAATGCACTAAAGTCTGCAGGCAGATGCAGTCGGAACTGTGAGCAGGTCCTGAGGGAGTTTAGTAAGAAGTGAAAACCAATATAGTTAAATCACAGTGTGACGCTGAACTTAGTTAAAAAGCAGCATGGTTGTGTTAATTAGCATTATTGTCAAGTCTTTAGTGAGTTGTGTTTAGCTGAGCCACTACTATTTTCCTTTAATTTATTCATTCTGTCATTGATGCATTTATTCTATTATCTGTTTAGAGCACCAGAGAAACATAAACAAATGGATATAGAAGCTTTTGTCTCCCCTTGGTGTTTTAGGGAACATTTTATTGCTTTTGTTCTTGTTTCCACATACAGCCACCATCACTTTATTGTGGTTGGCTTGTTACATGTCCTGACCGTATTCTGCATTCTTTTAATGGATAACACGTTTTGGACAGCACTGGCAGAAACAGCCAACAAAAATGAAGTCAAGCCCCGTGTGATCATAAATGATAAATTGCATTTAATTTTAGATTCGCTTGGATAATATTAATGAATTAAGAACAAATCAAGTCTCTTACAAGGATCAACCAGCTCACACAAAATGTAATTAAAAACACAAAACTCGATATGTATTATTTATATTTGTCTGAAGAATATTTAATGAAAGTAATCACAATAAAACTTGTGAATAAATCGAAGGTGATAAAATCTAACCTGTGCCCGAATGTGAGACACACTACAGTGCAGTAGTGAACACATCACTAAAAATAGACAATCGTGTTTGATTTTGCCCAGATGAAACATGAATAAAACTTTTTTTCTAACTTCAAAATTAAAAAGAAATCTGACACGATTAAGGTAGGACTTTCCAAAATTGTATAAAACCTGTCTCATTCTCCTTCTCCTTCATGTAGACGCGACTGGGCATAAATAAAACCAATTACTTACCATGAATAATAATAGAAGAAAATAGCAAAATAGGAACGGATTAATTAAATTCGTGTTTAATCATTCAAACCCAAATAAGTCGTCCAAAACCAAACATATTCAATTTGGTGATAAAAAATGTCTACAGTGAAATTAATAGTGTAAATAATCTAACAAGAATGACAAATCTATAAATCAAGGAGTCATTATTTAATGTTTAAAATGCACTCGGGAAAATGAAGGAAGTACTTAAATAAATGCAAAAGCTAACAGATGTGAAATCAGCTCATTAAAATATTTTCTTTCCACAATCTTGTCTCCAGATACATTAAACCCCAAATCACATGTATATAACCATATGTTTTGTACTTAGCATACTTTAGAAATATCCATGGAGTTCTGCTTGTGGTGTCAAGACTATTTGAAGTTCCTGTGGCATGTTGCATTGACGTGAGACGAAAAGAAAGCATTTTTCCTTCTGCACAGCTTGCATGAATCCCATGTTGCATGTTTTGGCCTGGTCAATGTCTGCATAGCTGCATAGCTCCAAGGTCCTCCGTGCATATTTATACTGAGATCTTTTAATAATGGTGTGTGAGTTCCATTTTGACCCCACATATTCCTTATCCAACTTATCCACTGTAGCAAAGCATAAAGTAATGGGTGCAATTATAAGAACTGCAAATTCCCTCTGGAATCAATAAAATATTCGTGATTTATTGCACCAATCAACCCCTGCAAATACCACACCCTGTTCAAGCAGCTGTGAGATGCATTACATAGCTTCTAATACCCACGCCTCACCTACCTTACCTAGTCACCCTTCTAGCTGCAGTTAGTGCTCAATATAGCAGTTATTATGGATTAGTTGGTGAACATAACATGATTTCTAATATTGTGTTGGTTCTCCTTTTTCAGACCCCCTTCTTTAGGAAACAGCACTAAATTCTTCAGAAATATAAGCTACAATACCCATGACCCTGTCACCGGTTCTACTTTCTATAGATTGTGACCACCGCAGAATGAGAAGTGCTAGACAGTCCATATGTGTCTCCCATTCAAATGCATTGAGTAATGTTACATGATGCAGAAACATGAAAAATCCACTTTCACATCTATCACACACGGTGACTTTAGTTCCAAGGTAATATTATATGGTGATGATTATGCCGCACTCCCAAAGCACTAACCGACTTCCATTGTGATCTGAGTTTGACTGTGAGCTGTGCTATCTACCAGCGGTGTTATCTTCTCACACATAGACATATCTGGAGTCTCATGGACAGCCATGTTTCCAAAAAGAACCCGGAAAGTTGTTATAGCTGCGAAGGTCAAGCTAAAACCTTAAAATCTCAACATCAAAAAAGTTGGTACAGAATTGTAAATATATTCTACTGGTAAATGTCTGACATAGAAAATAAAATCAATCCATAAATTACGACACTTATAAATGTAATAAAGCCAAATATGTTTATTTAAATAACCCATTTCATAAATACATAATTCGTAATGATGCTAGTGGGTGTTTTAAAGAAAAACAGAAAATTACAATGATGTAATAATAAGAATAAGAAGTAATGGCATACAAAGGAAAATAAAAATCATAAGCTATTTAGCTAACTATGTTTGAAAATATTTATGATAAGGTGTGTTGATTTATTACCCTTACAAAAAACTAACAGCCAATAAATAAACAACATCCTAAATATGAATAAAACTATATCACATTTAAAGCATGTTTAACAGTAAGCATGGCAACCTGCACTAACATGTATTAGAACTGTAATAGACGGTAAGCATTCCTACAACCAAATATGAAAAAAAAACTGGCCCAATCAGAAATTGATACTGCAGATGGTAAAATATCCATAAGATTTACTAAATCTTGTGATGAAATTATTGCTTTAAGGACAAAACACTTAAAGATAAGCTTGATTTGTCAGGATTCAGATCAACTCAGAGTCTTCAAAAGGCAAAATATCAGATTCTTGAACTCCTTGAGTTATTGGCAATATTTTAAATGTAACCGTATAACCTTCTGGTAGGTTCTTTAAGATACACACAGGCCCAAATGTTCTCCCAGTTCAGCTTAGTCGATTTGTCTTGCACTGCTGGTGGTTCGCTGATTTCATTTGATGTGTCAATTACTGCTCAGGCTAACCCTTTCCACCTATGCACTCTTTACAGGAACCTTTATGTTGGCCACCGTTTGAAGACCCCACCCATATATGAAGGTCAGCTCATCCTAGCAGATACATGCCTTTTGCAGGCATTGCCAATTATGTTGCTAGATGATTCTAAAATGACCGGACGCAATGGCATGTGTTGAACAAAGACGTTCGGACCATTGTGCTGGTGTGCTGGTGGAAGATCCCGATGCGATGCACCACATGGGTGCCCGTTGGTTAACTTTTTATAAGCTGTAGCTGGAGTAATATTATGTTATATGGATGGCTGTTGGTTCTGTTGTTATGTACACAGTTTTAAGGTGAATCACACTAAGTAGCCTTGATTAAAATAAAAATGATTATCAGAGCAAATATGATGTACTGAATCAAGCTGTAATCGTGCACTATAGAAAAAAAAGCTACAAAATGTTACAGAGGAAGCACAGAATTATAGAGTACTTGAGAAATGCAAGGGCATTATAAGTGAAGCACTTAATAGGCATAATGTAGCTATTTTCTCGAGTAGTTTACCCCTAATTTTCCACTACATCAACCCCCTACCCTTCAACAAACAACCACGAACAGCTCAACTTACATCTTTTTTCTTTTCACACTGATTCCTAAACTCAACAGAACAAAAAGCTATGCAAAAAAACTTACGGCCAATTCTCACTGTTTCATTTTCATCACAACTAAAAAGGTTGTTGCATTGCATTCAGTTAAATCAAATTCAATTAAAGCTGCATGATGCAACCTTGAAACATTATGGATGCACTGTAGCGTATCCCTGAGAGATGTGAATGAAAAAGTTTTTTTCTTTCTTTAAGAATGTGACTTAAACCATGTGGCAGATTTCTCCCGTGCACATTACTACACTTTGCTGCCTTATAAGGAGGCATTATAGACGATGCTCTTTACATTAAAAGATGCAGACAGTCCACAATTTCAAATGCTACAGCAATAAGTGGGACACTTAAGATTCGTTTTGTCTAATCTGCCACATTTGTTATAATATTATGGTCAATCATACATCAGGCATAATATTATTTTCACCTTCCTAATATTATGGTGGCTGCCCATTTGCTTCCTCTATACACAACACAGTGAGATGAACTGCATATTCTGACTATCAGAGCTGGTATAAACTTCTTTTAGCTAAGGTAGCTTGTGTATTATCTGACTATACAAGCTAGCATCCATTCCTTACATGCATCAACGAGCTTTGGCTACACTTGACCATGTCATTGGTTTGCCATGTCACTGGTTTGCCATTGTTTCTTCGTTGGGCCAATTTTTAGAGATACTGACCACTGCAGACCAGTAACAACCAACAATATGCACAGTTTTAGAGATGCACGCAGGTATCACAATTTGGCCTTTGTTGAACTCACTCAGATCGAAATTCTTGCCTATTTTTTTCTTTCTAACAACTGTAATAACAAAATATTCATTTCAATTATGTTTGATGTGACAAAATAAATAAAAGGAATTGGCACTGGTGAATCTGTTAAACAATTCCCATATATGGCATTGATTTAAAGTGTTTGCTTGCGTTCCCTGTGTCTGTATTTCCTATGGGAGTTCCAGTTTCTTCCCACAGTCCAAAGTATTACAGGACAATTTTGAGATACTTGTGTGTGTGTGTGTGTGTGTGTGTGTGTCCTGAGTGTCTCCATACAATTACATTTTCAGCATTTAGCAGAAGCCTTTTACAAAGCAACTTACAATTAAAACGGATCACCATTTGTTAAAAGCAATCAAGGATTATGGACCCTACAGTGGCAACCTGTTGGTAGTGAGGCTTGAACCAGCAATCTTCTGGTTTCTAGCCCAGTACCTTAACCACTAAGCCATGTCTAAAGTACATTTTGTATTTATTTAGAAATATTGAACACCAGATGTTCTTGTGTGAGTAGAAAACTTGAGACTATTAGATAAGGGTCAGTAAATTCCTAAAAACAGTACCCCCTATTGAGTAGACAGCTTTGATTTTGTAAAATGATAGTTTAAAATGGGAGACTTTATATTGCTGCCTTTATTTATTTGCACTTATATTTTACAGAAGTTACAGGAAAAAAGCTTCAAGGACATTTAATAACATATGATGAAAAGGGTGTAAAACTATTTCCTAGGCTGTTGGGCTCCACAAATCTTTGCTAAGAGTCACTATCTCTAAATAAAAGGAAAAGAAAAAAATCATTTACCACTAAAGAATTTGTGTTGCTTGGTAAGACAAATTGAACAAAAAACATGTAAAACGTCCATGATCTTTAAGTAGATTGACTTGGGTGTGTGTAGTTTTGTAAGGACCTGGGTTATTGTCCTTATTAAAGGGACAATAACCTCCAAACAAAAAAGAACTGTTCAGTGATCTGTCTGTGGTTTTGTGTTATTATGCATGATGATATTTATTCCTATAGCATCACAACATCTTAACTAACCTCCCGAGTAAAATCCAACTGAGATGTGATGAGATCTAATATGATCGTGCTCACCTAGCAGGGTCTCTCTTGTACAATTAAAGGTGTATATTTTATATTAGAGGTATCAAGTTTTGCATATTCATCCAGTGTGTCAACTATAGACTACACAAAGCCTCATTATGAACTTGCTACAAAATGAACGACGTTTTTTCAGTTATAACTTTTAAAATCTCTTGTCAAGGCTCCTCACAAGACTACACAGGATACTACACATAGTACTAACTTCAGCACCACTAAACATCTTTGGAACATCAATGTAAACTTTTTTTTATCTACCAGTAGTGCCCAGCCATCTTCTTCAAAGTGTCAAATTATTTCTTTAAACAATTTCTGTAAACAATTGTTGCTTTCTATGCAGAAAGGATTCCAAGCATCAGGCAACACAACCCACTTAGTCTGCCAGCTAATGTCTCCCTCGGTGTATTGAAACTGGCTGTACTCTCAATGATAAGAGCAGAATTACAATTGTGCGCCTTTATACGAATTAAAAACAGACTTGACAAAGTCTTTCAGGTCTGTATGGTGTTCATACTACAGTCGACTAATCTGTGACTGCGGCTTTCACACGATTCATCATAATTTTTTACTACATAATTGTTGATTACTGAATGAATGTTCAATCCTTCACCTTCCAATCTGGCACAACAAAGGATCGGAGGACCAGGTGACTAGTCGCTGAGCCAAAATCGAGGCTACAATCATGTAGTGACAAACACGCGTTCAGTTAAAGCATCAGAATAATCAAATCAAAATCAAATCAAAATCAAATCAAATAAAAGTTTATTCGTCACATACATAGTTATACACAGTACAACCGGCAGTGAAATGCTTTATAAC
>JAOTRQ010088414.1:0-10981 GCA_028565875.1 Hoplisoma paleatum
CTCCATCTCTCCTCTTCTCCATCTCTCCACCTCTCTACATCTCTACCTCTCCATCTCTCCTCCTCTCCATCTCTCCTCTTCTCCATCTCTCCACCTCGCTACATCTCTACCTCTCCATCTCTCCTCCTCTCCATCTCTCCTCCTCTCCACTTCTCTACCTCTCCACCCCTCTACCTTTCCACCTTTCCACCTCTATACCTCTCTAGCCCCCCGAGTGTTTTCCCTTTTATTTAGTGATATAAGTGTGATGTTCTCCCCATGTGACCACCGCTGGTCCCATTTCAGTAAAGAACCTCACTCTTTATCTAAAATACACTTCACTCCGGGTGTTCTCGCCGCCACGCCTCCGAGATCCTCAGCATCGACCGGGCATGACGTCAGACTGGGATACGAGACCGCTCACACAGTGACCAACTGATGGTCGTAATAGCGTTGTGTAATTAGTGTTACCCTTTTCGTCTTTAATTTGCCTGCTGCCTTTACGTTTCGGAAAGTAAACTGTGCTGCAAGTCTAAATACCGTACACAAGCTAAAGTAGCCATTAAGAATTGATCTTCAGAATGACCACAGCAAGCATTTACAAATTCTTTCGCTCCTGCCTTTATTGTAAAATGTGTGTATTCGAGTGATGGCCTCAGCATCCTTTCCCATTTATAAGCTGCCCACTGTTATCCTACATGTGAATATTTTTATGTAAGAAATAGTATCAATGAATAATTTACAAGCGTTTCTTAATCATTCTATTCAACACTGACTCATGCGGCATTAAAGTTGCACCGGACGTCTTTATAATTGATTTCACGTCTGCTGGTTACATTTATATAAATAAAATCTCAGTTCACTGCAATGAATCTACTAGATATTAATTCATCCTCCGAAGCAGCTCCCTGTTTATTTAACTAAGTATTTATGGAGTTTTAAGCGGTCGTGAGCTTGCCTTGCGCAGCAGTCGACAGGTTTTCATCTCATCCGTGCTATCAGCCGGCCTGACGCCTCCACAGACGATTGGCTACGTCTGTAATGCATCACTGTCTTTCCTTGCATCTATTGATTTCCTGTTTTTCCTGCTGCGATCCTGACCAAGATAAATAAGAGAGCGTTTAAGTGCTCGTGGGATGTCTTGCTGGATCTTTAATTCCACTCGTGTGCTCTATGATTCTTCATGAGTATACTGGCGGATGAGGATGAGGGTTTTCGGGTTCTCGGGTGCTCATGTGTAATGTGGGACTACAAGCTTATCCAATCGAACCAGCAGCACAGCTGGTTTCCAATCATAAAATCATCAAGTCGGGCGCTAATTCAGTCAGCAATGTGTTGATTTTACTTAGTGGTGAAAGGTTCACGCTCATTTAGGAAAAACAAATGGATAAACACGTAGCGAGGAGCGTCCCGGCCGCATGTGGGAATCCCTCCCTTTTATGCTTAGTTCAGAGCTCACGGTTCAAATCTTCATGCTCCAGATCCACAGATAGAACGCCAGCCGTAACCTTTGTTCGGCCAGCGGCAGATGTTCACAAGACAGATGTTAGCATCATTGATTGCTCACCACACACGTAACGGCGTAACCCATTAGATGATGCACCTGTCAGGGCATTTTAAGTGCTGCTACCAGTTTCGGAGAAAATAAGAGGCTCTTTGTCAGGAAGGGCATCCTGCATCTTACAAAATCAGGTTTGCAGACAAAAACAGGCCACTGTTTCAACTCTTAGCAGCTGAAAGGGAAATAAAAAAGCTACAGGAGATTCGACCAGATTAAGGAGTAACTAGAGATATAACGATACATTTGACCCACGATATGATTAAGATTTTGAAAATGCTTCGTTCTTTTATTTAGGAAATTTGAAATGCAATTCTGACCCCACAACAAGCTTGTCGACCGACTCTACGCTGCTCAATTATTCTTCGTAACTCCCGTCATTAAGAGCGAGAAATCCTATCTGTCTCCCGATTCTCTCTCGTTTCCTGAGCGCCGTGGTTTTCGATGGCAAGTCTAAAAGGTGCTTGATTGTAAAATGGAATCAGGCTCGCAGATAAAAGGCTTTTTAGGTCGACAGGTTCCAGCAAATTGCCCGTTGGCTACACATTAATGCAGTGCCTGTGGCCGAGAAGACAACCAGTTCCGAATCGATCGACTCCGGAATTCCACCGGGAGAGAAGCTTTTAATGCGTAATGCTTTCTGAGACCAGACTGATGCAGCACCCAACATTCCCGTCTCTGGAATTATAGAATGAACAGACAATGGTAGATGAGATGCTTCTTTTGTACATGTGTAAACCTGTTAGCCCCCTCTTTTTTTAAATCCACCGCTCAATGTGGGATGTTTGGCGGGTAAAAAGAAGTGGTTGGTTACTGCCTGATAGTCAGCAGCTCTCCTTGTTCGGGGCGGGGGTCTACAGAGGCTGCGGAAGTTACCGTGGTGGGTCAGTTGGGATTGGGATTGTGCATACCGCTCTCGCCTCAAAGCAAGAAGTCCGAGCCATATGTGGCGTGGTCCAGGTATCTTCTGTGAGCAGTTTGCACCAGGTTCTCTGACCTTGGCCTGGTGTTGAAAGAACCAGAATTGGACCCTTTTAGAGATAAAATACAATCTCATTGTGGGAGTGTCACGTGATGTTTAGTGTCTACTTGACTTGTGTTGGTGTAGTTGATGTCATTGTGGATGGCACTGGTTTCTGGAGACATGCTGACTATAGCGCAGCCTGTAGGAAAGCATCCATAGAGCCATGACGACCATCAAGTGCTCATCAAGTGTTGATCAGGTAGATTCATGTCTGTGGAATTAAGGAGCCAGGGACGTCCACAGATGTCCTCCAACCAGTCCTCATTATGGACTGGATCCCATTCGTTTGCATGTATGGATGTTTTTGTTCTGTTGGGATAGATTCATGCAGTCATAGTGTCCATCCAATAGGATTTCAGTTCGTCCCTGGACATGCAATACGCCATTCATACTGGTGTTTACGGAAAGGTCAGGGAAAAGGTCAGTGTGACAGGTGAACCAGCATGCAGCAGTCGTCTTAACTTACATCGCAGCTGCGCATGGCTGTTGGTGGGTACATTTCGTCACACACACACATTTATTCACCCTACCCCCATCATCAGTACAGTTGCTCCCCATAGCAACACATCGAGCTGCGTACCCAACGAGACCATTGCCATGGAAACTGGAAGCGGCTTCACTCACTACGGGTCTGACCACGATGCAACTAAGCAGCGGCTCTCCCATACCAGGTATTGTGTTTTCGGCCAGGTACAGCCGTGCCTGTGTGTGGTACGATCCATACAGGATCATCTAGGTAATTCCACAGAATCCAAGTCCAAGTTCTGGTCATGCTTTTCCTGTCAGGTACATCCATGCATTCGTCGTATCATGGGGTGGTCAGGTGACACAGTGATCTAATAAATTGTCATCAGTTTTTCTATGTACTTTGCATGGACCACTCGTCTTGGTTACGGGCAACAGCTGCAGTCTTGGAGATGCTCTGGTCGCAGGTCGTGTAGCCATCACAATTTAGCCTCTGTCAAACTCGGCTTCTTACATCAACATTGAGAATGAAATGTCCGCGATCTGGCTTATATATACCACCCACTAACAGTTCTGTCATGTTCTGATGTTTAGATTGGTCGGTGTCGAAGTACAAACCTACTTTGAAGCAGCACTACAGTTACACAACAGCAGTGTTGTTAGATTCACTACATCCCTGAACAATCGAGCAGAAACTTTCATAGCTAGAACTTGGATGTGAGTTGTCTACATCTCTTGCCAGGAAGTGCTAATCGATGCACTGTAGTCCGTTCGGGTCTACAAACCCCTCAGGAAGTGTGGTGCCAATGTGCATCACATGATTTCCGAAGCTATTTAAGGCAAGACCGGAGATCGATGTTGATGCTGAGTCATTAAACCAAGTTGTGCTGATGAGCTTCTTCGACTGTCTGGGTTCTCGCTGTAGACGCTTCTACTCTCACATCAGTGTCCGATGTCAGCGACGCTACCGGCCACCTGGGTGTCTACACAGACTCGATTGACTATATCTGGGTAAAAAAACACCTTTAACATTTAAAGAGGATAGTATGAAATAAAAGCATTGACAAGATTACACAACATTACATATTGTTTACATTTTATCTTAAAACTTTAAAAGAGAAGGAGGTAGAGACATCCCAAATGACCTGTGTCTGGACTGCTAAGAGATCTGTAGGGGCACTCCATTTGCACCCCTGCAAACTCTAGCTGGAGAACCAAAACCCCAATGAAATTGACACACATGCTGCATCTCTCTGATTCCTTATTCGTCACTTTTTTTCATTCCAGGTAACAGAGCTGAACGAGGCCTTGTCTAATGAGGAGAGAAACCTCCTCTCCGTAGCCTACAAGAACGTGGTGGGTGCCCGACGCTCCTCCTGGAGGGTCATCTCCAGCATCGAGCAGAAGACCTCGGCCGACGGCAACGAGAAGAAGATCGAGATGGTCCGGGCCTACCGCGAGAAGATCGAGAAAGAGCTAGAGGCCGTCTGCCAGGACGTCCTGGGCCTGCTGGACAACTTCCTGATCAAGAATTGCAGTGAGACCCAGCACGAGAGCAAGGTCTTCTACCTGAAGATGAAGGGCGACTACTATCGCTACCTGGCCGAGGTGGCGACGGGCGAGAAGCGCTCCGCCGTCGTGGAGTCATCCGAGAAAGCGTACAACGAGGCCCACGAAATCAGCAAGGAGCACATGCAGCCTACACACCCCATCCGTCTGGGCCTGGCGCTCAACTACTCCGTCTTCTACTACGAGATCCAGAACGCGCCCGAACAGGCGTGTCACCTGGCCAAGACGGCGTTCGACGACGCCATCGCCGAGCTGGACACGCTCAACGAGGATTCCTACAAAGACTCCACACTCATCATGCAGCTGCTACGAGACAACCTGACGCTCTGGACGAGCGACCAGCAGGACGACGAGGGCGGCGAGGGCAACAACTAAACGCCAATTGTTTTCTCGCTCTCTCTCTCTTCTGTCTGTGCAGAAAAGCGATTAAAAAAGTACGGCCGGTGGACTTTGGCAAGCAGCTTTTCGCCATGGTTTCCTCTGCAGCGGCGGGTCTTTATTTTTCCAAGAATTCAAACAGAAAATATCGAGTGTGGGGATAAAAAAAAAGAAAATAACTTAAAATATATATCAGAAAGCGGGGGGGGGGGGTAGTCTGAGGTTCGAGTATCTACAGTCTAGGTATTCTTCACCACTGAATATCAGTCAGGTAGGGAAGGGCATCGGTGGTTTGGAATGGCAGCCTCGCACTGGCATTCAGACTCAACTAGTTCAAAAGGATGCTGCTCATCTACATTAAGATCTGTGGGACTAGGAACACACACACACATACACACAAAAGAAAAGAAACACACACGTATACACACTTGTTAGTTTACAATGGTTCCGGTACAACAAATATTAAAATAGGAGAAATTGTGAGGTTGAGGTCAGTCATGTGATCGTGGTTTATTTACCAGATTGATTATTTGACCTCTAAAAGTGTTTTTTTTTAAAGGCAAAGCAGAGATTGAATTTCACTTCAATACTTTAATGATACTGGAACCATAGGCTATTTTGAGAGGTCACACAAGGAATGAAGGAGAATTATCTGTGAGGATTCAAACAATATATAAATATATATATAAAGAAAACAAACCGAAAAAAACACAACGCAGCTTTGAAGTTTGTGGTTTATTATTCTGTGTTTAATTTATTTTTGCACTTGCCAACGACAAGTTTCGTCAGTGTAAGATTATAACGCTATCAACGATTCGATATTGTGCATGCTGGTGATGTATTTATACAATTCGCTTGACTTTATTCACTTATATCTTGGATGTTGTGTATTCCTGATCGAGAAGTAAAAACAAGCTCGCCGGCTCGTCTCTCGTACCGACGCTTTTCTTCTTTCAAACTGGCTCTAGCGAAATCGTGATTGTTAACCGATCTGATCCGGGCGTCGCCGTCGTAACAAACGTCTGAACTTTCTTCTCTTTAGCTCTCTCTGGCTAGACGGAAAATTCTGGATTCTGGGAAACCCCGCCGATCACTTCAACCGCGCACGTGTTTGTTTTTTGTTTTGTTTTGTTTTTTAAATGTCTAGCCAAACTATAGCCAAGCCACGGCATCCACGGCAGCATTTCCCCCCTCCCCCGCACCGGGTCGTACGCGAGCGCTTTTTCTCTTGTCATGGTATGCACAACGCGACATGTACCGTTCCCGCTACTGTGGAGCATCCGAATCTGTGTATGTGTGACACTCAGAACATGGACCACTCATACTCGGCAGTATTATCTCATGGCTTTCATCCATTGCTGATGGTTTTATTTCACTAATTTTGTTTCTGCAACTTGTGTCCTGGGTGGCAGTTTATCTTGAATGTGAATAATCATGTAGCAGTTGCACAAGAGCCTAAATATTGAGAAACATTAAGACGACATGAATAAAGAGATCATTAAAAAATCATCCCAAGTGGTTGTAGCTGTTGGTTCTTTCGAATGGCTGCCATGTCGCATCATAAGACGATCGTAATCGTTACTCACTCGTAATGATTTGTGCTTTTCTTTTTTTACAACCTCATGGTGACGTTGTAAAACGGAGATGGAGGCGGCAGCTTTAGTGGTCAGCACAAGTCCTGGGTTTGATTCCCGGCTAGAATTCCCCATGGGCTTCTTTTTGTGCAGTTTGTACTTTCTACCCTGTGTCAGTGTGGATTTACTCCCACAGTCCATAAACAGGTACAGCAGGTAAGTCAAAATGAAGATATAAAATGATCCATAACCAGGTTTGATGTGATGAACGAGCGTCTCCTGTCATGTTACAGTGTGAAGCATGATGTTCAAAAGCTCATTAAATAATTACAATAAAAGCTTTTTTTTCCTGGTTGTACACGTCCAGCACGACCCGTTCAGGTAGCGAGTGTACAGGAGGGCGGGTGCGACTCTGTACATAGATCCATATGACATCATATGACAGTTGATGAGTGAACACACAGGTGATGCAGACAGGGAATAGATGCTAACACGGGTTCGATGTGCAGTAGGCGCTTCACCACAAACACGCCAGGTTTCTTGGTTGCTATGGTAATGAGGTGCATCTCACAGGAGCATCCGTATCAGCCCTGAAGCCAGCACTGTTCCCATATACGAGGTACCCAGAGTGAACATACGGACAGATGACGGATATTTGACCCGATAAGAACAACAGCCACGCCGCCAACATGCCGTAGTTTTGTGGTCAAGGTTTCAGAAGGTAGATAGATCAAAGCCCACCACTGGATCAAGAAAATCAATTTAGGCATCTGATAAACACGAGGAGTTTGGTTCCTGTTCCTCTTTAGTACAATCCAGGTCTACAAACAAATTATAATCGGCAAACGATTCATACGGTTGAGCTTTAAACTCGAAATCTGCCAATTATTTAGAGTTTAAGACTTTATACAGTGGAGACTTGTGGATGTTTGCAATGATTCATTAACGATAAACTGATTTATTCTTAATACGCATCATAATACACAACTTAGACCTCAAGTATCGTAACCAACCAATTAACCTCATGAACTAAATGTCATGTCTGATGTGATCATTCCGTATGGCCTGAACGATGCTTCTGCACCGAGCTGCAGCCTCATGCAGCATCGCACACCCAACCTTGCTGTGATGACTCCCATCTCTTCATCCTCATCTGCGTCGACCGGCCAATCGCAGGCCTGCCTGAGCTGCCGGGTTAGCCAATCACGAGCCTGTTGCTGGGGCCGGGGAAGCATCGGTTGCCTCGAATCCCTCCGGTACTGCGCAGAAACCCTGAGCAACTTACAGCATGATGAAGCATCAGACAGAGAACATTAGAATTCAAGAGCGACCTTTTGTCCTCCACGTAACGATGTCACAACTCCACCAGACAAAAGTGACGCCGACACTTTACTTTCATGGAAGGGTTTAACGTCACATGACGTGTAAGAATTATCATGGAAATGTCCATTATGGCATACATAAGCATCAAGGCACCGCCGTGTCCAAAGAGTGACTACTTTTGATAGTTTTGAAAACTATAGTGCGCCCCCTTGTGTTCTGCTGCACGTCGGGTGACGCGGGAATCACGTACATCATCACGACGACCTCTTTACTGCGATAGAAACGATGCTATTATAAAGTTGCTAAGTTGCAATGCTGTTAGTTCTTGATGATTTTGGGATTATTTACAGGCAGCTCGGGTCCTCACCCTAGGGGTCCTCACACAGCATTCCAGAGAATCCCAGCATCATCTCGTCCCACCCAGCAGACGAGTGGCAACTTTGATCTGATACCGTTCAAAAAAGCTTCTTTTCCCACATGATGAAAAACGTGTAGCAGAAACGAAATCCAATCCAAAAGCTTCCGAACAATGACACTACATCGTCTTGTTGCATGGTAACTGTTGCCACAGAAACCTCTGCTCGCATTCTCATCCACAGCTCAGAAATAACATAAGACCCCAAAAGCAAGCGGATATAAAAGTAAAGGTACGAGCATCTTGTGTTTTATTCACCGAATCTGGAGTCAGTGGTAAACAAAATGAATATTATTTATTTATTTATTAAGTTATTTATTATCGTGTTTTAAACTCCGACTCCATGACAGGAAACGTTTCATTCATTTATCACACGAGTCTTAAACGATACACGAGTCACGTCAAACGCACTCACGGACAATCTGGTCTCTTCGATTTGCCTTACCTGCATGTTATTGGACTGTGGGAGGAAACCGGAGCACCCAGAGTAAACTCACATCGACACAAAAGAAATGTTCATCAATTTTATTGTTAATATGCGAGACAGCTCAATCGTATTATTAGAAATTGATGAAAACATTTTATTTTTATTTAAATTAAATGAATTATTGACATCAAATCTGGAATCCATCCATCATCTAGTGTTATTAGCGCAGAATCATATATAAGGACTAAGACGGGGTGAATACACTAAATACCTGAACAGGTCACTAGTCTGATGCAGGACACACACACACACACACACAGAGGATATACAGGACTAAACGTCTTCATCCTCATGAAGATCATCCAGTTCTCCCTCTCTGCTTCCATTATTTGCTCTGCTGTAGGAAACAAAAATAAATGAAAGAACTTTAATAAAAGCAAAAAGACACATCAGTGTGAAAGGAAGTTACATCACAGTTTGAAGTTACCTGAGCGACGGGTGAACATTTACAGAGGCCCGGAACAGTGTGGTGTCCCTAAGGAACAGAAACAGAAAATACACCAACGTCACCGTCAGAAGGTTCGAGACATGCATCTCCCAATGTTTATATTTATTTATATACAGAACGTACGAGATGAGACCTCCCGGTGCTGACATGGACCGTCCCGGCCTACAGCTCCGAACGTCGAACGGGTTCCCAAAGGAACGTTTCCTCAGCATCGATCTCACCAGGATCTACAGGGTGGAATGAAATGTTCAGCAGATGGACGTCTGAGCAGAAACTTGATGAGGTCGATTTGAGGTTGTGCTTACGAGAGCGGACAGGCTGGGGATCAGTCGGACAGAATTCTGCACATCCTCGCTAGTCACCACCACCTCCGTGCAGTGCTCGTCCTCGGGAGGTAAAGGCTTCAGACCCTCCATCGTCACCCACGGATGGATCTGACAAAATGATCCAGTCCAGTTACAGACGGACAAACAAATGGGAAGCGAACGAGAGCTAAACGACTGATTCAAATTCAATTTTATTTGTCATTACACATATACAGATGTACAGTACAATGAAATGTTTCTCTTTGCATATACCAAATTGTCTGGAAGTTGGGGTCAGAGTTCAGGGTCAGCCAATGTACGGCGCCCCTGGAGCAGACAGGGTTAAGGGTCTTACTCAAGGACCCAACAGTGCAGCGGAGTGTAGCAGAGCCTGGATTTGAACCCCCAACCTTTGGGTTCCCAGCCCAATGCTCTACCCACTAGGCTACACTGTCCCTTAAATTCAGGATTCACCTTTATTTCTGAGATGGAGATCCTGGACGACGGAACCTTGTACAGCATTCTGGTGATGAGCTCCATCAGCGGCTCGCTAATCACCGGTCTACAAAGATAAAGCAACCAGATACCAAAAACCAAATAACATTTATTAATATTTCAATTCTAACCAAATTAAGGTGCAAAACTTTCTGGTTTTACAAACGATTCATTCCAAAGTTCCATCCATCCGTCATCTAGTGTTAGCAGATCTTAATCCTATGTAGGGTCACGGTGGGAAAAACACCCGGCGAATACACTAAACACCTGAACAGGTCACCAGTCCTGATGCAGGGTACAGACACACACACACACACACACACATAAAGCAAAGCAAGTTTATTTGTGTAGCAACTTACAAACACAGCGGCAATTCACAAAGTGCTTCACACAGGAACATTAAGCATTAAAAGCATTAAATAATTTAAAAGCATTAAAACATTTTACATTCCTTTAAACATTCCTGAGATCTGGAACCTCAGAAAATGGTCGTTTCCAACGACAAATTACAAACAAACACAAAACGAAATCTTTTAGTTGTTGATGAACTTACACATCTGGAAATATAACTGCCGTGTTCCTGATCTTATCATACAGAGCGAGGATGTATTCATCTACGAAAGGGCACTGAAATATATTAAAAAACAGACTTTAAGTGCATACTGAACATAATAAATAAATAAATAAATAAAAAGTAAATAATTGCTGCATCCTACTCGATATCAAATATTTTTATTAGTGTGAACATTAACTTACCCTTCCGAAGAGAAAACAGAATAAAGTTACTCCCAGTGCCCAAACATCTAAAGCCTGAAATACAGACGAAATCACAGCATGATGAACAGATTCTTCTAATTTTATCATATAATTTATATTTTAAATAATTAATTACTTAATTTTACTCTCCAATGGAGTAAAACAAGCAACAAGCTACTTCTTAAGTCTCATAAGTAATAAACTG
>JAOTRQ010088424.1:0-21245 GCA_028565875.1 Hoplisoma paleatum
CACACACACACACACACACACACACACACACACACACACACACACACAGAGAGAGAGAGAGAGAGAGAGACACACACACAGAGAGAGAGAGAGAGAGAGAGACAGACACACACACACACACATTGGGACACTCCATTAGCGTGTCCCAAACCGAGTGTTATCTCCAATGGAACACTACGCTTGTGCGAGGAGGCGAATGATCGCGGGTCTCTAGCTCGCTAAAGTATCCGCCAGCTTTTGTTGGCATAATGATGTTGACATTTTTTTTTATACTTTTGTTTACCCGCCCCCTCCTCCTCCTTATTGAATCATTTCATTAACGCTACTTACATTGAAACGAAGCAGTCACATGTCCCATGTCCTGATTGGCAACCTAGTGAAAAGTCCCGCCCCTTCAGTTCTGTCCAGTTCTGTTTAGTGTTTGAAGCGATACATCCTGGTACTATCAGTGTTTTATTTATTGTGTTTCTGGGCTGCACTAAAACCTGCTCGAGTCCAGCTGGGATGCACCTCATGACTCCAGTGAACCCGACTGCACGCATTAAGAACTTCTTGCTCAAGGCAACAGAACTTCAGTTATTTTCTGTTCGTTTCTTATTAGGGAGGATCAAACAGCAGAAATAAATTACAGCTTATTGGTCTGAAGTAGGAAACACTGGGAACAATAAAACTACAACGTCCACTGCTCACCATTAGTGAATAAATAAGTCGCTGCAACAACGTCACGGTTTACATTATATTATAAATCCGCTGAAATCACCATCCCAGAGACTACGGGTGGGTATTTAAATTGCATTCGTTGAACTAACTGGCGATTTGAAACAGTGAAATTTGTCAGATGGCGTTCGAGTGTTTTGCTGCGTCTGTGGGTGGTTGTGTGTGCAGCTTAAATGTCGTCTGTATGCTGCCCTTCAGACCCTACGTCTCAAACGAACCAGGTCACAGACACGGTAAAACCACAGACACCCACAGACCACACGCTTACATGTGCTTACCGAGGACGGGAGGCCAGGTGGCACTTTCCTGATCTTTTTCGGCGGTGTATCTAGACACGGAGGAGAAAAAAAAACAAACCACAAACGCTCGTCAGTCATGGGCTTAAAGGTTTTAGCGCTGAAGCAAAGCTATTTGAGAGAAGCAGGCCTTTTGCAGTGCTGTTTTAAGCAGAGGGGTTGGGAATCCTCCGGGAGCTTTCCACGGAGCCCCACGCCGTCAGGCTGTCTTACCCAGCACTGCGTCCTGAGACCTCCTACGAGTGGCCGAGTACAAACCATAGAATTGGGACGGCGCTTTGACACCGGACGGGGACAGGCCGTCGGGACTGGACATGTCTCCTGGCAGGAACTGCGGAGGAAAGAGGAGTCCAATTCAAATGTAAACAAAAAGAGATCTAGAAATGTGACGTTTCAGACATCACAATCATTTCCCATCATTTGTGAGTAGTACATTTAGGAGTACATAGATTATCCGTTACAGTTGTAGGACTAATAACAAAAACAAAAAAACATGAAACGTGTTGCAAAACAACTCCGGCTTTTTATTACTCTTGGGATGGTTTAATTCTTTGTTTGACCTCTGGACCGAAGGCTGAGGACCACCGAGCTACAAATAGCATTCGATTTACAATTAATTTATTTACTTCAGTATTAACACCAGGTTTATGACGAAGTGCTTGTTTAATCTTTGTAACTCAGTATTAGCTGAATGTACTCGATGAATATAGACGTTAGAGAAATTACATCACGGGAAGTTAAGCTTCCGAGATCGTGCCGACTCCGGCCTCAAAACAAACCGAGAGACTGAGACTATTTAATTTTGTTGTACTGTTGCATGTGTGCATGAATATATGACAAATAAACGTACAGCGTTCTACTAACCAAAATGAATTATCTTTTGACAAACAAAGAATTAAAAAAACGTCTTGTATGACGGTACCTGTGTGCCAAAGGGGTAAGGTCCTCGTTCTGATTTACCTGCAACACAGAGCACATGTTTTACATTACTAACAGACTCTGAACACTCGTCATCTGTTCTGAATTAACAGAATGGTTCCTGTTACACTTGCTACCACGATTTGGCAAACACTTTTGCTCTAAATACGTCCGATAAATGGCCAAATTACGTACCACAACCGGGTCCGCAAAAGCACCTCTGTGCCAGCATTAAACATTTGAGAAGATCACACAGTTGCGTAGCGAGCACATGTTAAACAGCACTGTAGTACTCGCTTATTCATGGCATGAGGGTGCTGGATGGAGGCTTATTCTCAGACTTTGGCAGGCCTCCATCTGGCTCGGCGACGCTGCCAGAGTCGATGAGGTGTAGTGTTTACGGCTTCAGACTGTGCACCCAACAACACACCGGCCCATTATAAATTCTCCGGCGCTAATTAAGCACCCCTCCCCGCCCCCATCCCTTCACGAGCCGTGTTCGTGAGATGCGGCCGCCCCGCCGTTTAAAGTCCCGGAGGAAGGGGCTGCGCTCCGGTGGACTTAAACCCGCTCAGAAAACTCGGCCTCCGTTGCATCCTCCCCCCCTCCCCTCCGTGAGCAAGTGAGATTTCACTGAGGGAATTCCGGTGTGACCCCCCCCCCCCTGTTCATTCACAGTGTGGATGCCATTTAACGCCGAGCTCCTGTGGTGAGGCCCGATTCTGCGGGTACCGCTGCTCGACTGCACTACTGAGTCTGCTCAAATAATCATCTGTTTACTTTTGAATAGTGGAATTCCAAGCGTCTGTTTAAAATGCATTTATTTGTTTGGCCATCAGGTGGTGCACGAGTTCAGTGCTGGTCCCAAATCCAAGTTAAAAGAAAGGACAAATCAGACAGCAAGTGATTGTGGAATAAAAAGTAAAAGCTGCTAATGGTAACATATTAGAGATGTAACAATCAGAGAACGGATACGAATCGATGGACCTGGAGGATTATTTGCTTGTTTTTGTTACACCATGCCTATCTGTGGCATTCACAACAGGAATTGGCTTTTCATACAATATTTATTTATATGTGTAACTTGGGTAACGATTAATGTACTGGGTTTATGTATTTGTATTTTGGGGCATTCGGTCAGGTTGTGTTTTATGATGATTGGTTTGCGGCAGTCTAGCGTGTTCCTCTCCTAGTAAAGTGTTTGTGTGTTACTCTGGTACTACATTGTGTTCTCCTATTCAGCATCTAACCTAGATCTCTCTCTCTCTCTCTCTCTCTATCTATTCGTTTATCGTACCTAGTGCATACTTTTTTCGGACTGCGGGAGGAAACCGGAGTAACCGGAGGAGTACTCCCCACGCTGACACGGGGAGAACATGCAAATCCGCACCCGGGGATCGAACCCGGGACTTCTTGCTGTGAGGCGACTGTGCTGAACCACTCAGTCACCGTGCCGCCAGCATTTAACCTAGATAATCTCATCCATACGTTTCCCTTGGTGCATATTTGGTTTGAATGATTCTTTTAAATATAGATTAGATCAAAACAGCAGGGGGCGCTAGTGCTAAATATATTTCTTAACACAAATTTGTGATTTTTTTTCCCCCCAAATAATTCAGAATTGTTTGAATACTTTCAGTACTCTTGCTTTTTAAAATGTAAACTTCAATTTCATGTTAAACAAATTAAGCGGGTGGAGGTGGGGGTGGGGGCATCAGTACCTCCTTACATCCCATGAATTGTAAAAGAATATGAGAAACAGGTAGCTCAGTAGATAAGGTGCTGAACTAGTAACAAGAAGGTTGTCGGTTCGAGCCTCATGACAGCCGACGCTGACCTTCTTTCGACAACTCACTGATGTGATCAAACATTTTTGGTTGCTGATCATCATACCTCCGATTCCTGAGCTGCAGTGTGATGAAGGAGACATGCTGTCATGCTCATTGAAATGAGCCCCATTAGGAAATGCCTGCACAAACAAACAAGCACGTCAGCAGAAGTAGGGCAATAATAAACGCACAAAAGGTACGAGCGCTAGCGTGCACATCAAACCGTGCGTACTACACTTCGTACGGTTTACAGGAACATCACCGAAAATAGTAATAAAACCCTCAATACCTCATTTTAAAGAAGCCTTTGTGAAAGAATTAACTCATATCGTAATGTTTATTTAGCTAAGCATTTACATACATAAAGATCCACTGACCAGGTAGAACTTCATGACTGCCTAATTTCCTAATTCGTCATTCTGCTCACCAATCAGCTTTAATGCTGTGTAATATAACACACCCGCTAACAGGTGCTATGATGTCGATCAGTGTTTTTCACTTCAGGTTTTGCATTGAGACTCGATTTATATCGTTGAATGTTTCAAATTCCAAATCATCGTGTGTTTTCAGTCAGTAGATAAGAAAACTGATCTTATAACTGTACGAGCATTTAAAATCTTGCTCGGGTGCATTCAAATTGGCTACAGACTATTAATAATGTTTAGAACTATTTTAGTAATAATAAATCGTATTTTAAAACCTCTTCCAACTGCGTTTACATTCGCTGCAGTCATTCATCACACAGATGGAGATGCACAATCACTTGTGCTAAACTAAAAAATGTCCGTAATATAAAATAAAATATTACAGTTAAATAACTAAAAGCAGGTAATTTTATTACAATTGTTTTATTTCTTACCCGTGAAATGTAGGACGGACTGTTCTGATCTGCTGGACCCCAGGAGCTTGATCCACCACCATCATTCAAACCTGTAACACAAGTGCACGTCATCGTTCAAGACAGGAGACGATCCATCATCACACAAGTCGCAAACACAGTTGTGGATATTTTTAATCATTAAATTGTTGGCCCAAGGGAGGAAACCGGAGCGCCCAAAGAAAACCTCACACGGACACGGAGAGAACATGCAAACTACACACAGAAAGCCCCGGGTCTACCTGGGCATTGAAGGCCGGGACTTCTTCACCAAGCCACCAGGACATGATTGTAAAGTTTGATGGTTTAAGTGCTTAGCGCTTCGTTCCCGTTTCTGTCGGCTATTAATAAAAGCCACGAAAAAGCCGACCAAAAATAAAAACACACACACCGACTGCACCGAGCTCACCTCCAGCTATTTTTACACCAGCCTACGTGACGTACCATGAAGAATGGATTTCACATAATCCGTCCATTATGAAATGGATTTGTTTAATATTCCAGTCACTAAACGCAGGATTGACTCAGAGAAGATGGAAAATAGGCGAGGGTACTCTTATTCTCATTTACCCTGCCAGTAGAGGAACAATAGAGTCAGTACAGGAAATCCCGGCTGGACGATGGAGCCTCTCACAAACACATTAGCAGGACCTGAAACCTGTTCGATTGTCTGGACGTGAATGATGTTTGAACACTGGTCACGCAACTCTAATATTCTAATGTCGGCTTAGAAAAACAACTGCTGTCCAAATACATCACTTTTATCTATAATGACAAAACTTTACACACGCACAAACATAATCGCAAATAACACACATCGTACAATTCAATCAGACTTATTCCCGTCCGTACCAGAATTTATTTTAAATGATATTTTAATAATTATGGATGTTTCCTGCTGTCCCCTGAGAAATCGGTGTCTAAATAGTTCTTAGGCCTGTAATACATGCACACGTGCCTTTCGGCGGGGTGTGCAAACTTTTTCCAAAGAGAGTCAGACTCGATCAGGTGGGAACGTGTGGATGCAGAAAATCCAGCCCGACATTCTTTCAACCAATAACATTAAATGTAATTGAACTCTTTAATTTTGCCAAATTAATTAGTCTTAACGAGACCCGGTTTGATTATCAATTGAAAACAAAAGAACAAAATGATACACAGGGTGTTAAAAACTGTCCTTCTGGGGCCGGTGGAAACTTGAACACGGACGGCAATTGGCCCCCAGGCCGAACTTTGGCCATGACTGGCTTAACGAATGAACCTCTCGTCCAATCAGGGAGGCTTTTCAACGAGCACGAGACGCACAGAAACGTCCTGGATGAGGCGCCAGCTCATCGCAATGCACGCTTACCACTTCAGTGCCTACACTAGCAATCTGACTGCATGTTTTTGGACTGACAGACACTGGGAAAACATGTAAACTCCACATAGAGGGGGTTCGAACCCAGGACCTTCCTTCCCGCTGAGGCGAAGCCACCGTGCCACCTCAATATGATGATCAAAGTTATGGAGCAGTATCGAACGTCATGTAAAAGCACTATATAGGAAAAGTGTGAATGTGTGTGTGTGTTTATTTAAAGCAGAATTTTCCAGCACCTCACCCATACACACACACACCCATACACACACACATAACAATAACGCTGGCATAGTTCTCTGGAGAGAAGAAGCCTAATTGTGAGCCTATTTGCATTAGTGTGCATATTAATGAACTCCTGGTTTATGAATATTCATAGTTTTTGTTGTCTAATTAAAACTGAGGCGGCGAGAGAGGAGAGATTCATGATGGCAGCCGCAGCCGAGCAGAACCGGAGCAAGATACAGGGCCGGCATCATTGCCGTGACAACCGTAATCTGCAGGCAGAGTTCCAGGGGGGTCGGGAAGTGGAGGGACGTGGGCTCGTGTCACAGAATTCAATCAGCTCATATGGAGCACGCACACACACACGACTCATACACACACCCAACACCTCATCTGTGTTGGTGCACGGTGAACTGTAGTGCTATCTGAATGAAAAGTGTGTGTGTGTGTGTGTCTGTCTCTCTCACGCGCCTCATCTGTGTTGGTGCACAGTGAACTGTAGTGATATCTGACTGAAATGTCGCACACACAGGCACTCTCGTTCACACACATCCACAAACATGCAGACACAAACACACCAACACTCACGAACACAGACACATGCTGACAGGCGCGCACACACACACACACAAAATCGACAGACCGTATACATAAACAACAGGAAACTGATCGGAGTGCGTTACGTCTTAATGTGCCACGCTACCTGCTTTTAGACGATGCCCACGGAAATCTCACCAGGGGTCGTTGTTTACGCAAGAGTCCTTAACAATATTGGGACTTCCTGCCAAGGCGGAGCACTTCGTACAAAGAACGTCACCCTTTAAAAGAACAGGGTGCTTGCTATTAACAGCTATTCATGAAGTGAGGGGGAAGAGAGTGAGAACGAGACATCTAATAGTGTGGAATGTGAAAGGCAACAGGAGGGTGATGAAAAGTGGGGGTGTATGTTAAAGAGAGACCCTCGAAATAGCTGTAATCCATATTCATAAGCACGGCAGACATTCGGTGTTATTAACCGAGGGAGAATGTGGACGACATCATATGTATTACGATCACAAAGCTCTACAGTCTACAGCTCCGAGACGAAGGGGGGGGAGAAACGCACCCAGAAGTTAGAAGCCGTTCCCCAGCACCTGTATAAACAAAACTTTGCTCCGACCGACTAATAAAACCTGGAAAGCATTTTTTTTTTCGGTCTCGCCGAGACTCTCCAGCTGATCCACTCAAAGCTACACTAACTCAAAAGCCAGCGGCTTACCAGAGACCCACGGGGCAAAAAAAAACAAGCCCTTATACACACCGCACTCTACATACATACATACATATATACATACAAGCTCTCAGATCTAGCGCGTGCATGTGTGCGCGTATGCCGCTCGTTCATCCATCATTCCTCGCCCTCTTTATGAGTCGGTGAGTCATTAGCGTCTGGAGATCCAGCGTGCTATTCAGGGCCGTGTAGTGCTCTCGCACGCTACCTGTTTGTGCAGACACGGTGATTACGGAGGACAATAGAGATGCAAGCTGCGAGTCGTAAAGCATTATCTCGACACCACTCTCTGCCCCCGAGACACGACTGAGACCGTGAAGGTGTGTGTGTGCGTTTGTGTGTATGGCAGAGTTCCGAGTGAGTCAGGATTAGCAGATCTGAACAACTGTACGAAAACCAGAAAGCCCCCCCCCCCAAGCCACAATAAACAAAGGACTGTAATTATAGGGAAATGTGTCAGAATCGGTCTAGTCACACCTGAGTCATGGAGCTGAGTGATGCCGACATGTTCACGTACAAGATCGATACTAAAGGAAGCACAAACCGCAAACAACACAATTTCATAAACAATGCTACAAACACCGACCTGTACAGTTCTTTAGTTATTAGGATTTTTAACGTCATGCTTTACACTTTGGTCACGTTCTAGACATGCAGACGTGTTTTTATTTAATACGCAATCCTGGATGGACATATTCTGCATGTTTTTTGGACCGCAGGTGCCTCACTTGTGGCTCGAACCAAAAACCTTCTAGCTTTGAAGTCACAGTCCTACTAAAATCTGTACAATTTAAAAGAACGGTTTAAAAATATCACTTGAACACAGGAACATTCACTCCAGTTTAACCCAAATGCCAATTCATACTGTGACACAGACGTCGAATGAGTAGTGAATCACACCACAAGGGGGCGCACAACAGTCATCCAAACAATGGACTGCGCACGCTTGCAATTAAAGTATTTGCATTTATTTAGGATGCAACATTCAAAATCGTTCGTTGCAGCATTTCTCATTCCGCACCAAACCGGAGGGTAAACACAAACGTGACAAAACCCTCAGAAACTCAACACCCTCTACTGTTGTGGTGAATTAACTCTTGGTGAATATGACCTCGACACAGAACTACAAATTGAAAATGCCTGGTGGAGTCGACACAAACAAATACAGATTCAACCTTATGTGGAGGGAACGGTCACCTCACAGTAAAAAAAAAAAGTTCTGGGATCGAGCCGCAGTTGAGAGGGTCCGAGGATGTTTTATTAAAACTTTTCGATTCTCCTTTCGCATGTATCCGACTTGATTAAAAGACACTGAATTGGTCTACGGGAAA
Source organism: Hoplisoma paleatum (assembly GCA_028565875.1). Classification (NCBI taxonomy): domain Eukaryota; kingdom Metazoa; phylum Chordata; class Actinopteri; order Siluriformes; family Callichthyidae; genus Hoplisoma; species Hoplisoma paleatum. Next base: position 8,821 of record JAOTRQ010088424.1, read on the forward strand.
CTAGCCACAATGATCCCAGGCTCCGATAAATAGGAAGGGTTGTGTCAGGAAAGAAGACAGAAAGATCCTAAGGTGACTTTTTGTCTCAAAGTACAGTTTAAACAATCAAGTGCTGATTAATAAATACATTAGATACAGATGAACAGACTTAATATTGTGGTCCCTTGTGCTTTGATGGCACACAATGGTTCTGCTGAGAAAGCATTTCGTCTTTGGATATGTGCTGGAATTTTTCAGCTCCTGAAGAATCGATATCGAAGACCAAGTTATGCGAGAACTCGACCTTCAAATCATCTATTCAAAGCTTCTTAAAGAAAAGAGCAAGTCTTATGTCTCTCTCCTTTTACTGCACGTAATCGCAGCTTTAATACTAAAAAGACATTAACATAAACAAGTAGTTACTCTGCTTTAGGAAACGGATTAAATACATCGACTGGACGTCCAAGTTTGCGGTCATATAAAATAAAAACAGCCCGGTGAGTCAGAAATCAGCTATGATCATATTTATTGCTCTTTTTATTCTCTCGGCCCTAAAAGCCTTTGGCCGTCTGTGGGAATGGAAAACTCTGCTTCATGCAAACCTCAGTGCTCCACTGAGCTTTTAGCAGAACTTTGCTGTTATATTTACCCTAGTTCTTCTCACTTTCATATACTCAGTAAATGAAACTTGCTAGCCGGCGACACCTCGGGGAGTTCGTTCTTCCTCATTACGAACGGTGCAGCTGATATTCGGCTAACAAACGTCCGTAGACATTTATAAAACGCAGCCGAGAGTACGGAAGAGCTCGATTTATGTGCAAATCTGCCGTACTTCTAGGGTGACGATGCCCTGTCGTTAATGTGCCGAAAGTTAATCAGTAGGAAGACATGTCGCCACACTGAGGGCGAGAAAAATGAAACAGTACAGAAGTCATAAATATTAAATAGAATATAATTCACTGTCTTCACGAATTGTAATAAAAAAACGTACATTACATACATTAGTATCAGGTCAGCGTGCACAGGCGGTTCGGGTGGTTTCTGAGGCTGCTAAAGCTTGTGAAAAAGTGCGACCTTCGCTTGCTATGTAAGGTGTGAACATGTGTTCGCGAACATTCACCAATTTTAGGACCGGTTAGAACTGATTGATTTGACACTGAATACTAACACCAAATCCGCAACGTCCCTGAAATCTAATTTAAATACAAAATCTCACACACGCACTAGCAAGATTTGTCAACTGAGCGTCTCGGAACGTTCATAACGAAACCAAAAAAAAAAGATCCACATGAGCTCTCCTACTCGCTAGTGGAACTGGAACTTGCATCCGAAAAGTCTGCTAGGAGAGGCAAGAGATTTGAAGGCCTTGTTGTTCAATATTTCACTTTATATTAGATATAAAATATTTTGTCTGTCATTATCAGAGACGATCAAGTTTCATGCGAGTGAAAAACGCAGAGGAATGACATTAGCCTGGAAAGCTTTCAAAGACCCCCTACGTACAGACATAGCAAATCATGTCTGTATGGACGCCCATCTGGCCGACGGCACAGCTGAGATTCAAACCCAGACATTCAGTGTTGTGCAAGCTTCATCTGTGGCACATGTGTCAGTGCATCAAGCCAGGGACTGTTTAACTGTGCACTTACAACATGTGCCAACGGGGTGGACAGAATAATAAAACTAGTGAGTCTAAACAGCATTTAATAATCCCAGATATCCTGCAGCAGCAGACACTAATACTGGGAAGGGAGGAGGGGGATCTGATTTCATTAAAGGGATCACGACCTAATGTAAAAATCAACAGACAGACTAGAGTCTGTAACTGTACATCTGTAGTAGGGATGGGAATGTACCGGGGATGAGGCACGAATTGAATCGGTGAGGAGTTAAGAGCATAATACACTCTTGGGAAGCAGTGATAGCTTAGTAGTTAAGGGGTAGTCGTCAGTTTAATACACACTACCACCAAGTTGCCCCTGTTGGACCCCTGAGCAAGTTGCGTATCCCATGATTGCACAAAATGGTATCGATTTTGATAAAATGCTGAAACGGAAATAAAATGTGAATCCAGCCATTTCTGGCTTTCTTCTATTCACTTACTTCAGAAATAAAAGGCCATTCGATGTATAGACAAATAAAATATATGAAATGCTTGGAATAAGATATATATTATATCAATATAACTGTCATAGTGTGACCAAGTATATGTTGCAAAAAAAGGTATCCTGAATCGTATTGCATCGTGGGCATTTAAATACACAACAATGACGGGCAATGAATGTGCATGCAAACAGACTCATGAATATTCATGATGTTCAGGTTGTAACATGCCATCTGGGAGGCATTTGCAAACAGTTTCCACTTGTTCGCGCAAAGTGTATTTTACTCCTCCCGGACCTCACCGTTCTCATTTGTCCGTGCACATACAAACTATGTGAATGATTTCCATACAATAGAATAGGATCTACAAAACTCTTATTTACAAATGTGCTTTTAAAACACACCGAAGAATTGTGAAACGTATATTTACACATTTAATGGAATTGCTTTGTATTTGTAAAGCGTCCTTGTGTAGTAGGAAAGTTGCTATATAAGTATAACTTATCAATATTATTGAACACACTATGGGGTAGTAGTGAGTGTGGTGGGCAGCCCTGGTCACAGTGCCTGGGGATAATTAGGGGTGTCTTGCTTTAGACGTGAATCTTTGAAACACAGACCTAATGCTCGAACTACCAAAGCGAGCCAAATATGGACATGCATACAACGATGATTTTATACTGAGCATTTAAGGCATATTTATGAACGACAATGTTCCAGTTTTCCCCTCCTACTCATTTACATCTAAGAAAAAAGAATTATTGTTTTTCTTTAAAGCCACTTCAGCAGCTCATGCTTTGTTAGGAAATATTATTGACAAAACAAGACTTACCTGATCCTCCAAACTGACCACTGACTGGACTGGGTCGATTTTTTCCATTCTGAACTTGAAGAGGATACATCTACCAAAGAGTTCAGATAAAGTATATATATAGTCATGTATACAAGTGACGCAGTATGTGAACATATTATCAGATTCTTATTTCGATTCAATAGTTGATAAAGAATGTCTGGACTTACCACACTGAAGTCCAGCAGATCACTGAGCTCCCGGTCGGTTGCTGCAGTGCCCATTCTGATATCACTCATACTTGCTCAGTATGTGCAGAAACCCAGTGACTTAGCTTGAAGACCCTGTTGAGAAAAGGAAATAATAAGTGATGCACTTACATGCTGAAATATTCTTGGTATTCTCTATTAAGGGTTGAGGAAAAGCTTTAACTTCACTTAACAGACTGTGTTTAAGTGTTCGACAGGTTGCTAATCTATAAACAAAGTTCAAATTGCATGAATATGATTAATATAGATATTAATATTAAAAAAACGCTTTAAATATCACAGCGACTTTTATTAAGTTACACAAAACTTGAATCCAGACTTCCTTTGAACAAACCTGGATTTCGACCAAAAGAGCCATTTACATCTACAACTGATCACAAACAGCTGCTGAAAAACCATCGACTGGGTTGTCAAACTTTCACCTAAGATGATGTGAATAAAAACTAAATTCATGATCAACTGTAATAGAAACACAATGCTAATCTGCGACAAAAATTAACAACAAACTCGTGTCCTCATCCTCATAACGACAACCTTCAAAACTGAATGATACCAATATCTACGTTTCAGGTAAGAAATATAAACCGCTTTTTTTTTACTAAAAAGAAGAGGAAAAAATAACTTAAAAATTGGGTCAATATTGCATTTGTGGTTCTGACATCAGGCTGTCCTGACATAATTCTAGCTTACAAGAAGTCCCACGTGACATCAATCAAGACCATGGTGTATGTGCCATTTTAACATCTTAATGGAGCACCACACAGTTTCAATAGCGCAGTGGATTTCCTACTCGATACTTTTCCACAAACATAATGCACTTTTCCCCCTTCCAGTTACAGTCACGACACACGAGCGGTCAGATTAGTGGATTAAATAAAACAAGAAATAAAAAACACATTAGATAGCAATAGAAATCGTTTCCAAATCTACACCAGCCAATGGTCAGAAACCAAAAAGCATTTATGAGGTTACTCTTGTGGAAAGAAGAACTGAGTTGCCAAATATAATGAAGTGACTTGAATAAATAATGGTATTTGCATTTTTTTTTTTTAATCAGAAAATATGTTAAAAATGTGGATTATTTTATTTGGTTTGGTGCCACATCACTGAGGTCTGTGCAGTGTAATTCTAAGACCACACACAGGACAACAAATTGTCATGTAGGTCACATTTATACGGTTACCTCACAGGGTACGAAACAACAATCTGGTAGTGTAAATGTATCAGCGTTTCAAAAAAAAAATAAAAAAAAAAAAAATTTAATCCGTACAGATATAAATGTGCGTCTGAATAGGAAACAAAGGAAAAATATTCACAGCCTTGACATGGAAGTTCTTGGATTTGCGTCTTTTAGTAAGTGGATGAAACTGAGGTGAAGTGATCAGGCTTCATTTTAAAGGCAGAGCAGGGATGTGATTTGACAGCACTTCTCTTCCACATCACAGAAGATCTTCAACATGGCTTATAAACATGCACCACATCACATGAAGCTCTCGGTTAACCAGACATGAGCACTAGAAGTAAGTCTCTCGTCCAGAGGTCTACATCAACTAACCACATCTGAAAGAATATACAAACTGTATTATAATTACCGGCCCTCAGCAAAATGACCAAAATAGCTTAATAAAGAATATTACATTACCCAATATGATTGGATCACGAAGCAATTCATGAAATGTAACAAGCCGGAAAATAGATTTTTTTTACTAGACCTGTTTTTTACCATTATTAAAGCAAATGCCATGCTCCATTAGATAAAGCATGCAGTCCTGCGAAGACATTTTTTCCAGATTTTCTCAATATTTGCATATTTCACACTTAACAGTTTCACTTCTGATTCATCACTCTAAAGTACACTATCCCACAAGGCTTGGATGGCTTAAAGCCTTGTATGATATATTTTTTTTAATCAAACATCTAAAAGCTCTGCTCAGACAGTAGATGTTTTATGGATAGCAATAATGTATTCTGATATAATTTCATTAGCATAAAAAGAACTAAATACCCTGTCGTGTAAGCTGGCACGTCTCAAGCCTAATATTTTACGATTGTCACATATAGTATTACACTGTTCGGTCGCATAAACAATCACCTATTGTTCCACACCAATGTATACTTGTGCTTTAATATACTCCTAAATCATTTGTGTGTGTGGTGCCAAATGAACACTGGTCAATCTGAAACAGAGGCCAGGACCATGCGCGGAATGGAAATTGCTTTAACGAAATGGCATTATAATGTTTTTTTTGCATATCAGATTACTTCGTATTTCAGGATGAACATAATTCCCCAATTAAACAATTCATATATGAATTAAATAAAAGAAGAGGACTAAATGCGGTCGAATATGGTCGAAAAACAGATCACAAATTGAGTCAAGGATCTAGCCATGTTTTTTATTTTATTTTATTTTTTATAATGAGTATTACAAAGAAAAAGTGACAACGATAAAATGGAAGGACATATGAAACTGGTCCGATCATCTCTCACTAAATAGAGATTAAAAACACAGCCGAGTCTCACAGGATGTTCAGCTTATGCGTCATCGCCCTTTTTGTTAAAGGACAGGAAACATGGTCCAAGTCAACTTCCTTGGACAAAAGTGTACAAGCAGTTATAAATTTATAAACATGACCCGCACACCCAGGACATTCGAAAGCACTCCTTTCGAAAGCTTTATCATTAGATACAAATGCTGAAACTCGGAGTTGCAAATGAAGCTGTTCACAACAAACATGAATGTCGATGAGAGCGAATCAAACACAGCCAGCAATGACTAAATGATCAATTATTGTCACCAAACCCTGGCGTGCTTTTCTCAGCTTTGTATATGAGAAAAGCAAAGATCTGAAAACCTAAAGCTCTTTTTGACACAACAGTGGATGGTTCTTGGCAACACATCAAACAAGAGCGCTGCTAACAAACACACGAGTGTGTGAGGAATAAAAGCATAGCTTTGTGAGACCCTATTAAATGCTTCATTTCAATAATATAAGGATTAGTGTAGCACAATATAGTCAAAACCTACACACGAAAATACCTGTTTATTTTGTGAAAACGGCACTTATGTCAACTCGTTTTAAATACAAACAGTTGAAAATAGAATGCTTAGTATAAAAGTTTAGAGGCTATGAACATACATAGAATGACAAAAAGCAGAGAAGCAGTCGAAGCAACTGAATAGACAAACATAGCTGTTGTGCAAATAGTATAACACATTTTGTAATTATCTAAGCTGTCTAAAGATGTTTTAATATACAACTGCTCATATTTTAATTCTAAGTTGTTTACCGTTACTACCAGCGTTCACAGTTGGATGGAAAAAACAACTTTCAAAATACGGTTTAAGTGTGTTTACAGGCAATCAGTGTGAAATAAAATGCAAGTTTAACAGCCAGAAACGTTGATCTTATGTAAGCATCATAATTAGTAATTTGTTGTTGCAACTACAAATCACATCTGCGACTTTCACTGCAGGAATCGGTATATCATGTCCGTCTGTCTGTCCATATAACAAGAGTCTCACAAGAATAAGTTGCACTTTTAAGAAGATATTTTGATTAAATATAACGTGCAAAAAAACTACATTTTCCTTCAAAGCAAACATTTCATACAATGAAATCAGCCGGGAGTCTGTCATGTTTTCATTTGTAACCACTAAAGTCTGTGATCAAATCCACAACATTCGACTGGGAAGCGTCAGCATGCTTGAATTTAACACATTTATTAAACTCGAGCCTGCAGATTGTACCTCGTCTTCATAACAGGCTCTATATTTTTTATTCATTACAGCTTTTATAGCTGCGTAATGGATTAAAACTGTTATGTAGTCTGGTATTATCATTTCTTTGGCATTTTTAGCCATTATACAGTACTAGAATGAGTAACAGAATGGTAACAGGTGTCTGGCAGAGTATACATGTATTAACAAGTGTTAAATGAGATGAGTGAAATAAACCCGCCACATCCCAAAACAACATTTAACAGCTTGTTTTAATCAGTATTTTAAGTATCACATTACAGACGTGCATGTCAACCCGAGCGGATTCATTTTACTTCGATGTAATGGGACAAATGTGGTTCGATGGTTCGAGGTGCTGGGCAATCAGAAGGTTGTGGGTTTAAATAATCACTTTGCCAAGCAGTCTGCTGTTAACCCTGGGGCAGTAAAATGGCTGACCCTGAGCTCTGACCACAGCTAATAAACAAGCATATAGGAATATGCATATAGGATCATGAAATGCTTATATAATACAAAAAAAATCACACTCATGTATAAAATAAAGTGCATCTGGGCAGCCAGAAGGAAACACACACACACACGGATTTAAAGTTAGTTTAACACTAAATACACAACTTGTAAGTTGAAAGAAAAAGAAACACATAAAAAGTAACTTTCGACAAATAAATGAGCCACAATACATGCAGTTATTGAAAACTGTAAATAACCGGAGCCGTTGAACGCAGCACATTAAACCCGAGATTCGACACTCAGAACATGAGGTGCGTTCAAGTCCCCCAAGCGACTAACAAAAACAAACATCTCCTGTTGGTCGGACAAAATGAACCCGTCGCATTCTCGGTGTGCACATTAAATCACTTTTAATACCGTCGAAACAAAAGACCTATTAAAAGCGGCTTGTAAAAAAAAGTTTTAGACTTGACGTCGGTGCCTAAAGTGAACAAAGAAGTTTCCTACCGCCGTGCGCGCGCACACACACACATACATACACACGCGTGCACGCGCACCGGTTTTACTATCTTTGTGAGGTTTCCCTTATTGACTCGAGTACTCATGTAGCCAAAAAGACAAAGTAAACAATTAAACAATTATCAACAAACACAACGAGTAAGCGACTCGTCTAGGCGAGCTAGAAAACATTTAAAAACAGTTTAGAATGATAGAAATAGTTGGACATGCGTTTCTAAATACTCACCAGTAATTTATGCAATTCTTGCAGTTTAAATGATGGTTTATTTTCATCAAAGGCGTTCGTAAAAATACAATAAAACACCGTAAAGATTTAAAACTGTGCCAAATGAAGAAATAACTACAACCACAACAGAACTGTTTAAGTTATATAAATCTATAACGACTCAAATCTGTGCATTTCGACCTAAAACAAGTTAATATAAATTAAACAAACTACCATGAGCTTGGAATGCTTATCAATTTAAACCAATTTGCAGCAAATGGGGTAATTTTAAATCACCATTTTAATACTATAATATAAATATACTTCGAGATAAAGCTAAAAAAACCTAGATTTTCCCCGTTATATCTGCAATATCGACCGTCTATTATTTCATTGATGTTTACACACCTGCTTCACTTCAAGAATGTCAAATGTAAACAACATCCTGTTCAAGTTTATCCTAAATTATAAACAATTCAACCTTATTCGGTCCCCATAAAGGCCTAAAAACCTGCTAACACCCCAGATACACACGACCGGAGCAGACAAAAAAAAACTTAGGACCCCTTTAACAAGAAAAGTTCTATGCACGCACATCGAATTCCTCGCATAAAGCTATTTTATCAATCTCATGCGAACACACACAACAAAAACCTGCACATTGTGCGTTTGACAAAATAAGAATTAAAATGTTTACCTTTTGTCGGCTCGCGCGTGCAGCATCCAATTGGAGCGCGTTCAGGAGAGAAAACATAAAAGTTGGGGGAGAAAATCCCCCGTCCCCGTGTCTCACACCCCCACAAAAAACAAGCAAATAAACTCGCCTTAAGACCGTAAGGTATCCGAACTGAATATAAAACACCAACTAAGATTAATATCAGGAAGCTTTTGTGAATTCTTTTTATTATTATTATGATTTAAGCTCGCTGGACGACCAACCGTTTCATCTCTCGAGTAGACATTTTACTCCTCCACATTGTCATCCCCAACACTGTATCACTCCGCGCCAACCGAAGCCCTAAGACCAAGCGGTGTCCTATTTCAAACACACACACAAAAACGAACCACGGCGACACGGCTTGACCACTTTAAAACACCGTATTCACAGGTTTACGCACCGCGCGCTGTAAGAAATGAAATAGCTTTGACTTAAGGGGAAATTCCAGTTTTTTGTCGCTGACTGCGCAGCACTATGTTACTGCGCGGAGTCAGACGGTACAGAGGTAGGACTCCGACGATAGCGCGATAACTAACGAGGATTGGCCAATAGGAAGCCGTTAAGCTTCTGATTGACACATAAACGACCAAATCGTGTATTGAGATAAGCATTGATCCCGCCTCTTTTCCTTGCCACCCTGCCGTGGTTTTAGAGAATGGCAACAGGAAGCCAAGGAGTCCGCCGCGTCATTTTTTACACTTTTTAAATCCAATCTTTAACAAATACTGTTTGCTAATCGTGCAGACACACTATTCTAATTTGTAAAATACATTAAGCAACACACAGACTTGCTATAACTTAGTGATCAGAAAACCAGACTTACAATCGTAAGGTTTTTTGGTCAAGACCCAACGCTATCCAGTTGGCATTGTTGGACTCTTGAGTAACACCCAGTAACACCCTTAACCCTCAATGGCTTGGGTTGTATAATCAAAGCTGGCAGTCACAAATGTGAACTTAAAAGTCGTTCAGAATCATGTTCAACAAGCCCTTGATCGTGTGTCCAAATACTTTTGTCCATGAAGTGTATTTCTGTGTCTGTATTGTCTCGTTTGCCAAAAGTCAAACCGAAGACCCCAAAAACACGAGTTCTAGGTGACAATCTATGACCAAGCATGTATTAAAACTGCCACCAATTCAACCGAATAAGCATCTTGATGTGTTTGGCTTCTTGCATGATTTTGTGTCGAATTTTACACTTTCGGTTACATTCATGACAGGAAACGGGCGTTCTATCACTACACAAGTCCATATCAAACGCAGCTATCACAGTTTGTATCTCCAATTTATCTAATGTGCATGGTTTTGGACTGTAGGAGGAATCCGGAGCACCCGGAGTAAACCCACGCAGAAATTGGAAAAGCAAAGATTTCATCGTTGAGTGGTCATAGTTCCCGTTCTTGCATGGTCATTTCTGAATTTGGCAAGTATGTACGTACCGGTACACATAAGGAATTTGGTTCTGGGTGAGGGGATCTCTCTAGTGCAATCTGAGCACACAATTTGCAAAGAAACAATGCACAAACTATTAGAACAATGTGCAGAGGAAGTATCGATGTGTGCAATATTGTATGTGTATGATGTATCCATTATATAGGTAACATACTGGTAGCTATAAGTGTTTGTATCTATATATCTATATAAATGAATATCTAATCTTGTAGCATGGTGAATGTTATATTATGACATCACACAATGATATAATAATATAGAATGGCACGATTTACTCCAGCCTCATTCCCGAATGAATGTAAACGTTTGATTTCAACAGGACCTGCAGTCGTTCACGATGCTGTCGGTGTGAAACGACTCTAACACATCCTCGACTCATCACAGATCCCAAAACCCTTAACACCTTACTGATTTAAGATTGAAGGATCTGTTATTAGTAGAACAGGGCAAATGGCTTTCGCCTTGAGGTGTAAACACGTCTCTTTAAAAAGAGGAGGAAGCACGAACATTTGGTGTTTGCCAGTGAAAACAGAAGCCGTGTGAGGCTGTATCTCCGAGCCCTGTTATTGATGTTTTATGAGGTCGTTGTGGTTTAAAGGGTGCAGGGCTTAGAACTGGTATATCCCCTATGACTCAAGTCTGTATAAACACCTTGCCTCAGGTGCTGGACTTGAATTTGTTTATGAAGCCGAACCATTCCGGTGAATTATACAAATTCAGAGAAACAAACACCTCTGACATTAGGGGGTACACCCACAGTTGGCCTTGTTTTAGTAAGCAATTGTTTTTGGACCTGTAAAATATTTAATACTTGTAAGATGAAATGTTTTATACAACATGCAGCTTGTCAGCTAAATTGTGGCTCGTATTACAAATTTCGGGAACGAACGTGGTTTGGAATTTTGTCCACAACACAAGAAGTCAAGATAACAATCATGGCTATGGTTATAATGGTTATAAGTTTGACAAAACAGTAATGGTAATGTAGGGTTGGATTGATGTTGAATTGGGTTGCAGCAATGGCTCGGTAGTTAGAGAACTAGGCTGATCGGGAAGTTGCCGGTTCAATTCTTAGAGTCGATAAGTCACGACTTAACTGCTGCCATGGCTAGGGCTGCCCACTGCACCAGGCATGTATGCTTACTACTGTTACTGTTAACAAGAATGAGATGGAGCGTTTATGGCCACAGCTCATTCGCATACACAACGTAGCTCAAAATAGTTCATTCAGAATCTTTATTCTGCCATGAACTTCATGAACATGTTTTGCAGAGCCCACGGACCTTCTAGCTTACTTAAAACTATATATAATACGTCCAGTGTGTGTGTGTGTGTGTGTGTGTGTGTGTGTGTGTGTGTGTTCTGCGCCTGAAAACCCGACTAAGTTGGACTAAGCATACTCAGCTTACTGCCTCACCCGTGCCTGGATCTAAAAACAGGAGCATCTGCATCTGACATGGAGTGCGTTCAGTGCAGGGGTTGGAGAGCTTTGGGCTGGATTAGCTAACTGAAAGCATCCGCCAGGGCTGCCGCAACCATGGAAACACCAACCCTCAGTCGGCGTGCATTAAGGACGAAGAGCATAACAAAAGACAAGTGCAAATAACACACAATCCATAATGAATAAGGCCTACGGGGCAGCAGACATTAACCTCTAGGTTAACATCTCATCTGATTAATTCAGAGTTTAAATGCTCAATGGAACTCTAATGGTTTCGGATCTAGACCCGTCTGTTTGGGATAAATTCCAAGAATAAAGTCTTGTGGCATGAATGTTATCCACAAAAATGCTGCCTTTGATTCTCTGATTAAAGATTGCGTCATTGTTTTTTTCAATGGAAGGAGTCTTACCTTCATGTCATTGTTTGTCAGAACTGTTTTACCTTCGAGATGTTTTGGCAGAGAGACGAAATCAGAACCCTGGAAGAAATCCACTCGGACACCCTCTCTACCAGCTGCGCCACCGTGCCACTCGGCCGCAGACTTTCACAGTTTAAGAGCGTATGTTGGCGTATGCCATTATTTTTTTTAGATGCGCCGGCATTCCAGGCCCTCTGTGTTTGTTTCTATAAAATTCAAGCTTCGATATCAAGTTCTGCTTTATTTACTATATATATATATTAGGGCTGTCCACAACCAAGGATTTTGTTGGTCGACCAGTGGTCGTCATTTACTCCAACTAATCGACTAATAGTCGA
>JAOTRQ010088425.1:0-10979 GCA_028565875.1 Hoplisoma paleatum
CAGCCGATTTAACCATGGTATTTGCCGATGCAAAAAGGCTAGAGTCGATGCACCGTAAATTCGCCCGCAAATTAAACTCGATGCACCTTGAATCTACCGGTGCAGTTGCATCGCAGACAAGTGAATCGATTCACCGATGTGAATCTCTCCATCCCTAGTTGGTACTTAATAATGTGACACATTCTACGTACTCCCCAACTAATAGCATCCTCTCACCTAACACTCTCTCCCCGAGGCTCCCGAGTTTCACATAGGCATTCTGGAAAGCATCTTTGACTTCGTCGTCCAGCGGCTGCTCTTTCCCCTGGATCATGACGGTCGAGCACTGGTCCAGGATCCTCTCGGGGGCGCCCTTCATCAGCAGGATGTGCCGTGTCTCTGAGGCCACCGAGTTCTTGTGGATGGACAGCTGACGAACGACGGACAGACTCACGTTCAGTCGATTGCAAGTATCTCAGCTATCAATGGGCATTGGAACGAGGTCGATATTCCATAGAGGTAGACAAAGACGATGGAATAATAGATGGACAATATGACTGTATGTTCTTATGCTAATAATAATAAAAATATGGACAAATGTGCATTTTAAGTCTACCTATTTATTTAAAAAAGTAAAAGAAACCTTTTAGAACATCACTTGAGTGAATGTTTCTGAGTATCAAATGTTTAATGCATTTATCTATATAATTTAATAATTATTTAATAATTAAGCTTATTTGAACTTTGTATTTAATTCTCCTTGAAAATGTATTATTGTTTATATTCCAATTATGGCTGCAAAATCCTACCGGAAATGTGTCACATGGCAGCAACCAATCAGCAGCAAAATTATTTCACCAATAAGTCAATTAAATAAATAATAATCATTATATTCCATGAGTAAATTTTATTGCTCTTATTTATATTAAAAATTATCCATCCATTCATTATATAATTTTATGAGCACTTAATCTTATTTAGCGTCATGTTCGGAGTTGCACAATCACGCACACACACACACACACATACAACAATTTCACTGTTTCTACTTAACCTACCTGCATGCCTTTGGAACACGGATGAAACCAAAGTGACGTTCAATGCCATTGCACACTTACTGTCACTTGATGTACAACCGCATCATCGGTAGTTAACAAAAGTTGGGCAGCCTGGCTTAAAGTAAACAAAATGACCTGAACGTGAGAGATCATAATACCTGGTACTTGTTGGTTGAGTTAAATGGGATCTCGGCCAGCTTAGGACACTTGTCTCGCATCTCAATGACAGAACCACAGCAGAGTTCGATACACTTGAGGAGCGCTGACTCGGATGCATCACCGGCCGTGTCTCTCTGTAAAATGCGATTGGTTTTCATTATGACTCAATCATCTACCTTGACATATATGGCACAATAATGTAAAGACTTTAACCACTGGACGGACTTTAAGAATGGGGACTTTGCTCTGGTCACCAAGGAAAACGGCACGGTTGCAGAGCCCAGCGATCCGAGCCAAGGCTGACCAGGTCGGAGAGCTTCGGTCGAAGGAAGTCCCACTCTGGTCCTCAGTGGTATCTGCCTCGTGGATCTGACAGTCAAACCACATGTGGGCCACAGTCATGCGATTTTGGGTCAGAGTTCCGGTCTTGTCTGAGCAGATGGTGGAGGTGGAACCCAGGGTCTCCACTGCCTCCAGGTTCTTCACCAGGCAGTTCTTCTTGGCCATACGCTTAGCGGTCAGAGTCAGACAGACCTATCAAAATAATGGGGACTGGTCTACTTACTGCATTACAAATCAAGAAGATTCAAGTCAAATGCATTTGTATAGTACTGTTTATAATAGGCATTGTCGATTTACAGAGTTGTTCCCAAGAAGATAAAAAGGTTTCCATCAGAACCACCAATTGTTGGTAAATCAACAACAACAAAAAACGCCTGATTAAGCACACAAACACTAACATTGGGTAAATGAAAAGAAAAAAAGGTTGGGTGAAAATTACTTGAAAAATCACTTGCCTCTTGACAAAAATAATAATTTGAGAAAGGAATCAACTAAACCATTAATGATATCAAGAATCGCCCTGAAGCTACACAAAGTCCCACGTAACTCAGACAGCAGCAACACAACAAAAATTACTATTTTTTTATATTATCTCTAATTTTACAACAAAAGTCTATTACATTTTTTTTAGATAATACTGTTTTATTGTCCTTGTGTGTCATGAATGGTGCTCCTAAATAATAATTATTATTATATCCCATGACAAAAATTGTGTGGGTGAAAATAACCCATCATTAGAGTTCTAGGGTTAATAATAGTATCATATGAGATGAAAGATTATATACAATAAAATGTAATGACAGCAGGATTATTTGTTGATACAAAACAACTCTTTCATTTTTTCATGTAATTTTCTTTTTTATGAATTCACAGATAACAAAAATGTTATTTAAAAAGAAAAATGCAATAAAAATTTAAAATGAATACAGAATGTAGAATACACAATATTACGGTTTTAACTTTGGTCAAAATTTCATAGAAACAAATTTTTTTTCGGTAAATATATTTTTTAATTTTAAACATTTTAAGGTCAAAATGTAATAGAAATATTATTTTTATTTAAGTTAATAAGTTATAAGTAAAATATTATTGGGTAATATATTTTAGGTAAAATTATTAAGGACAAACACATTTCTTTACATGAACTTGTTATAAAAACTGTATTTTTTTTCTAAATGTACACCAGGAACATTCCCTGCAAAGGGTTAAAGACCAACCTTTTTAGGGTTTAATTAGCAAGACACGAATGGAACGAAAGCTAGCTAACTAGTCTTTACTTACGGTAACTGTGGCGAGTAGACCCTCTGGGACATTGGCGACGATGATCCCAATAAGGAAGATGACGGCCTCCAGCCACCCATACCCCAGGATGAGGGATAAGAAGAAGAAGGAAATGCCGAGGAAGACGGCCACACCCGTGATGATATGAATGAAGTGCTCGATCTCTTTGGCGATGGGAGTCTGTCCACCCTCGAGGCTGGAGGCTAGGATGGCGATGCGACCCATGACGGTGTGGTCGCCCGTGTTGATCACAACGCCTCTGGCAGTTCCTGTTTATTAATGCGCCATTTAAAAATACATTATTTGGAATGTGGGCTAATGGAACAGTGAACGTGAAGATCTAATCTGCGGCTGCTGACATTACAATCCTGGTTGCTAAACCGTTACACCAACTAAAGTGATGTCAACCTCAGTGACAAAAGAGATTTAAGCGCTTTACAAATGCACTGTGCTTTTTCTAGATAGGAAGAGTTTTGTTTCCCCCCACCTTGCAGTGTACACCACCTGACCAACCTAGTGCCGGATATACCCAAGCTGTCCCTAAAAAGAGCAATGTACCTGAGTGCCAACTTGTGAGGAATACCTTTAACCTTTAACTCCTAGGTCGACACTTGTTTGCCTGAGTGGAATGTCGAAGTCATTTCTTGCCCATTCTGCCTCTGTAGCTCGTATTAGCCCAGTTTTAAGCATTAAATTTGTTTACCACGCGCTAATGTACCAAATCATCATGCTATGTCAGCAGATTATTTGTAAGTAATCTGTAAGTTTCTGTGCTGTGCTACGATTAGCATTAGGACAAGCTAACTGCTGATATCTGCTAGTCATTTATTATTGAAGCATGCAGCCGTTCAAGTGATTTTATAGTTCGAAATGCTTGTTAGCACAAATGCTAATTTGCTAGTGCAATATTGGAATATTTTATTTCCTGACAAAAATTCTACATCTGATCGAACTGTATTCTGGAGGGAGTCGTCTGGCTGTCTGTCTGTCTGGGATCAAGACACAAACTCTTAGCGAGAACCAAACACTGGTATATAGCGTTAGGTACTACTAGCCATTTTGAACAATCGTATGATGTTAGTCTACGAACACTAGTTCCATAATACTTATGGGTTTGGCCACATCAAGATTTATAGTGACCCAACCTGCTGTACCACCAAAATATTTCTGTAGCTGCTGGTTTATATATTTTTATAGAGCAAAAATATGTGATTACCTTCAAGGCAGTTGGTGGAGAAGAAAACAATATTCCTTGTCTCGAGAGGATTCTCATTCGAGAAGTCAGGAGTCCGAGTTTGGGGCTCGGATTCACCGGTCAAAGACGAGTTGTCCACCTGCAAGGTAAATGAGAAGCTTTGACTCCAACTGCTGCAGCAATGTTTTAGCCAGAATGATTCCGGATCAAAGACATCTGACCTACCTTGCAGCCGTGAGCGGAGATGATTCGTAGATCTGCAGGAATCCGGTCACCACCTTTGATCTCCACTAAGTCTCCAACAACCACTCCGTCGGCGTTAATGCTGTTTCTTTCTCCGTCCCGAATGACCAACGCTTGCTACATCAGAAGAACCATGAATGAAAAAAGAGCTGAAATAATGAGTCAGAGAATCATATCCAATTGACTTCTTACATGAGGGACCAGGTTCTTGAAGGAGTCCATGATTTTGGAGCTCTTGGCTTCTTGGTAGTATGAGAAGCAGCCAGTGATCAACACCACCGCCGCCAGAACGATACCCAGGTACAGCTATTAAAGACAGAAGTAATTTTAAATTTGAGACGTAACGCTAAATAAAGCTTCGAGTTGCAAGATGGTTCCTCACGTTGTCGTTGTCTGGCTCATTCTCGGTTGTTATCTGGATGGCAAATGCCAGGAAACACAGGAAGGCACCGATCCACAGCAGTGTGCAGAACCCGCCAAAAAGCTGCTTACAGAACTTTACCCATTCCGGTGTGGACGGAGGCGGCGTCAGGGCGTTGGGACCGTCACGCTCCAGAATCTCCCTCGCCCGGGAACTGGACAAACCCTGGAGAAATGGACAACCAGGTCAAATTAGCCTTAGTGTTACCCTATTGTGTCACCTGGCTTCCCAATAGCATATATTTCATTTTAATTAATTTATGTTTTGTTAATTCAATTTAATATTATTTCATAA
Source organism: Hoplisoma paleatum (assembly GCA_028565875.1). Lineage (NCBI taxonomy): Eukaryota > Metazoa > Chordata > Actinopteri > Siluriformes > Callichthyidae > Hoplisoma > Hoplisoma paleatum. The sequence continues at coordinate 4,973 of JAOTRQ010088425.1, forward strand.
TTATTTAAATAATTGAAAATATATTCATAAAAAAGTTATGTATTAATTTTTTTTAGGTACAAAATATATTTATAAGTAATTGCCTTTGAGGTAAATATTTGTACTGGTGATCAGTGGTTTAGCGGTTAGCACTGTCACCTCACAAGACGTTTGATTCTCAGGTAAGACATGTTCTCCCTGTACCTGTGTGGGTTTCCATCAGAAAATCCAAAGACATGCAGTCAGGTTAATTGGAAACACTGAATATTGTCCTGTGTGTGTGAGTGTTTATGTCTGTACCCTGCAGCAGACTAGCAACCTGTTCAGGTGTTTAGTGTATTCACCCAATGTGTGTCCCACCGTGACTCTAAATAGGATTAAGTGTTGGTAAAACTACATAATGGATGGAATTATGTAATTCATTGTTATTTTCAAGTTTACTAAACATTTTTTGCAAAAATCTAGTCTTTTTAGGTAAAAAAAAATATTAATTTAGATCAAATTTACATTTCTGATAAACAAATGAAATAAATGTGTAATGTTGTGAAAATGTGGTAAATTTGTTTCATTTATTTGGTATTAATTATATTTTAATTGCAAATGTTATACAATTTATTAAACTTAGATTTAGAATGTAGCATTTAACCCAATCAGTGCAGTGAAACACACACTAGGGGACAGCAGTGAGCACACATTCCCGGATCGGCCACGGCATTCGGGGGAGCTTTTAGGTGGGGGTTGGTGTCTCGCTCAAAGCCACTTCAGTCATCACCTGATGACACTCGGAATTGAACCGGCAACCTTCCGATCACAATCTGAGGCAATTACTCAGATTTAGTTTTCATACGTTTATGTTATTTGTTAGTGTTTTTCTATACTTACCTACAATTGTAGGTTCTTACCTATTTTAACTCAGAAATGTACAATAACAATATATATTTGTAATCTACGTATAAAGTCAAATTATCATTTTTATCCCTTGCATAAAATTTAGTTTATTTTAATTTAATATGAATTATTTTTTTATGATTTAGCTTATATGATTTACTTTTTTAACATTTTAATAAAACTTATTTATTCTTTTTATTTTAAGGTTTAAATTATATTATATATTATGCATAGTGTTACAAAATTTTGATATTACAAAAAACGGTGATTCTTAACGGTAACGATAGTAAATACATCATTATATTAGGTAAATTTGTAATATAATGAATTGTTTTTTTTTATTATCTCTGTTAAAGGTATAAAATGGGTAAAATATTTTTTGCACTTACTTTGTTCATGTCGGTTCCATATTTGCGGTTTAAGTCATCAAGACTCAACTTGTGATCATCCTACAGAGGCGTTAATAACAGATTATTAATATTGGAACTGAGCACTTATTATATGCAATACCAGTTCTTACCAGATCGACTTCTTTCTTTAGTTCGTTGATGTCCTTTTTCTTTTTGGTTTTCTTCTCACCGGGTTCTGACGTTGCGGCTTTTGTGTACGTATCATTTCCAGCCTAGAAAATGGATTGTAACGTTAATAATCATGGCAATGGTGTTAATAATCAATTCCGAATGCAGTTTAACAGTACTTACGCCGAACCCCATCCTTCAATCTTGTTGTTCATATAAGCACGTGTGTTTGTGAGCCTCCACGACAAACCTTTATATCCTCCCGGCTCAGGGAGGAGGTTCACCGGGTACGAACCCATGTCATTACGATTAAGCCGAGTGCACGGACCTTCCCAAAACATGGAACGGCGGTTGATGTGTTTGTGGAAAACGATTTTTGCGTCCATACTGGTAGATCATTTCGACTGCTTGGGCATGTTTACGGGGGAAGATTCCAAGAAATGCGCTCACGCTGTAAACACGATTAGCATACAGTAGCTGCGGAGAAAGTATGTGCCCCCTCTCATGGGTTCTTTCTGATATCAAAAGAACTGCATCCTTTAGGTATTTAATTAAATTATATCAACAATAGCTGCCTTCTGCAATAATGACTGGACTGAAATGACTTCATTATGTTCATTCAATACTCTGACTTCTCTACTTTAGGCCTCACAGTTTAGGTCAGAAATTTATTAACGAATAACTTTCTTCAGGATTCTTTTTCATACTACCACTAATATGTTTCACTATTGGTGCAATGTTCTCATGCTAGAAATTATGATTAGTGACTTTACTTATGGAACCATATGCTGGAAGTCTTTAGGCTGATGGAGACGTTGGTCATCATTGGTCTGTGCCTTGCTGTGGAAGTGACTTAGTGGCTACCACATTGACCCACACTGATACAACTCATGCCTGTAAGGCCATTCCTCTCACGCAACAAGGTGTCACCGTTGGGTCCCTGAGACAATCAATTATTATTTTAAATTAATTTGTTGAATCACATTCAGGTTCATTTGGTACATACAGGGTCATACATATTAGAACATGCAGTGCAATGCGGCAAAGTGGCTTGAGTTCATCAAATCAAAGAATGGACCAAAAGAAATGAACAGTGACCTTAGGCAGGTTTCCAAAGTTGCCTAAAAATAGTTTAAGTTCAACAATTAGAGTGGCCAGATATGCACAAAGATGTGCAACATGTGCAAAGGGAAATGCCAACAGAGGTTGGTTGGCTGCTAGATCGTATTCCATCAACATCTCCCACTCAACAATAGCAGATATGACCACAAAGCACCCATCTGCCATCGGGCATTGATTGATTCAGCTATACAGTTCTCATAGTGCTACAACTACATGTCTTGTATTTTTATAGTTTACCCAGTTTTTTATAATCTCATGCTTAGCACCTAGTCGTTTCAGGTGTTTATGCTTGGGATCTGATGTTTTTGACAACCATTATTGTGGGTGTATTAGACCCTAGTGGAAAAGCTTTCGAATACCAAAAATATACCGTCAACATATAAGATGAGGGTGTGATGTTTGTGGACAAATAGTTTTCGATAGGGTATTTGGTTCAGTCCACTCTTTCTGCGGTTATTACAGGACACGACGAACTGGCCTCCAGAGTTTGTTTAAGAGCACGGAGCTGCCATGGGCCTTCAAAAATAAATTACACCCCTCACCAAACCTGACTATAAATGATATGATGATATTTGTCTACAGACATCAAATATTAGTTGTTATTTACTGTTCATCAGTATGCAGTACCTTTATCCAAAGCAACTTACAATTATATTGGAACACCATTTTGAACAAATGAGGGTTAGCCCAGTACCTAAACCACCAAGCCATCACTGCCTTTGATGTGACTGATATGTAGGCTGTACCTGAGCCATGCTGGATGGTGACATTAAATATCGGCTGCACCTTAAAAAGCATTTCAAAACCATTTTGTGATAGGCTTAAGGATGGACTGTTGGACAGCTACAAACGTTTGGAATTGATCGTCTTTGTCTCCTGTCTTTCATGGATGAATGATGAAGAGAAACATCTCAGTGACTGGCAGCCGATCTTGATTTCATTTCAACTATTTGGCATGGTACTTAGAAATAGGAGTGGCTCTGGTACAACCAATCATCTTCAGTCACCAACCACTTTTAGGTGACACTGATTTACCATGATTGGCTGACCCTTTATAGAGTTCTCTCTTTTGACCTATAAGCACGGATTTGTTCCTCCACACCAAAGTCCCTTGACAAACGCTTCACAAACTCTACAAATCCTGGCATGGCTGGCAGCATGGCATGCTAAAAGGTCCTGTGGTAAAATAGAACCTTGATATACCACATTTGAAGATCTACCATAGTAGACCTCTAACTGAAATGTTTCTCATCACCAGGGACAGAATGGTTGAAGATGTTCCTTATCCTTTTCATAAGCTACTCACAATACGTTCTGGACTGTTCTAGATAGAATTCCTAGAGTCCTTTTCTCAGGTGTACAGGTTTCATATGCATTTCAAAAGCCATTTTAGCAAACTTCTGAAGCCTGTCAAAGATCACCAGTCATTTCTTGAGTTGCCTTTGTCAAACACTTTTTCTAAGAGTGAGCACTCAGCAACGCAGCAAATGATGTGATGCTACTACTGTACATGATGACAAATATCTTCATTCCCCCCCCCCAAAATGGTAATCTGAATTTCGTCATGACTCATTTTTTAACGTCTGCATAAAACGTTGCACATGACATTGTGAGCGTTGGCCACATTTTTTCAGACACTGAGTATTTAACAGTATATTTATGATACTATTTTGAAAAATCCCATTATATAACTAAATCTGTGTCTAAACATGACTTTCTTTTTTTCTTCTTCTTATTGTCTTAAAGTAGTATTATAACTGTTCAATGTGCTGTATGAAGTCTTCAATATTTCAGGTGACACACAGAACCAAACACAGTTATAAAAAATTGATTAGTTTATGGTGTTTCATTCAGGACTAATTCAGTTCCTAAGTGCACATTCTAGTAAGAAATTAAATTAGTTGCGCTTTCACTATTAAAATAATAATGATAAAATCTACAATAATAAGAACACAAAAGTAATCACAGAAATAATAGTAAATTTTTCTAAATTGTTATAATAATAGTAGAAGAAAACATGATCATAATCATACCAAAATACATACTGTTGATTAATATAAAAATAATGTAAATTAATATATAATTAACATTAAAAGTGACAAATTATCACAAAATATAATTATGTTAATAATAATTATAATAATGCTCTGTTGATTTCTAGGAGACCACCGTCTGTGCAGGTTTGGTTATGAGACAATTATAGTTTACTGTCAACTAAACTTTCACTTTGTTTATGGTGGTAGAGACCGTTCTCCATGTTTACTGTCTTGGTTGTAAAAACAAGTGTATAAGAGCAGAACGTCTGGATTAAAGAAAATATTGTCATGCAAACACTTCAAACAGAGACAGTGAGAGTAATAAAATGTATTGGTTTTTATTTCGTTTGAAGATTTGTCTGTAGAGGCATTTTCACTTGTCATGAATGTACATCAGGGGACAGTGAGGGCACGGCCAGAAATTACCAATCTGATTCCTTTTAAAGATTTAAGAAGCTGCTCAGGATCGTCATCATGGGTTCTGCTTCACCCCAGAAGGTGATCACCTATTGTCATGTTTCAACCTCCACCTTCAGGGTAGCATTCTTCTCTTTACATGCCCGTCAGTACCATAATTCTAACCAATCTGATTCGTTATTTAAAGTGTTTGGGTGAACTGTCAGACCCACTGTATAGACACGTCAACTTTTTATTGATTTATATAACGCTTTTTTACACTAGGCATTGTTTCAAAGCAACTTTACAAAATACAGGACCAACAGATCCCTGAAATTTACAGAAAGAAACCTTGACAAGAACCAGACTTAACAGGGCTCATCCTTTTTCGGTGGTCCTTGGGGAGTCACATCAGGCAGGAGCTCCAATACTGGAACTGCAGTCTCGTCTTCAGTCCTTAGCCTCAGCGGGTAAACATGTTTCCATCAGAATGCACGGAAGAAACCTTGAGAGGAACCAGATGCAGCAGGTCCCCATCCCTCTTGGGGGTTTCTACAGGATATAATCGCATCAGGTAGGAGCAGCAATATTGGCACGGCAGTCCACTGGCACTTCAATCTTTAACCTGGGTGGGTAAACAGGTCTCCGTCAGAATGCCCTTGGGGTTGAATGATAAAGAATGTAGTTAATAATGTACAATTCTAGTTAACTAAAACCGTTTATAGAAAGTTTTGGACTCCGGCAGCCCTAATTATTACAGCATAACTATAAGGGAGAGCAAGCAGGTTACAAGGTAACAGGACATTAGCGCCACACCTGAGTGATCGGACAGGAGAGGCAGAACAACAGTCAAGTAAAGTCAATTTTTTATATAAAACTTTTTCCAATAGAGATTGTCTCAAAGCAACTTTACAAAATACAGTACAGACAGCAACCCAACATCCCTGATCAGCATAAGTTTTCTATGACCAAGAACCCCCAGGCCCTGCGTCTTTGTCTATACTAATCAAAAGCCTGAGAAAATAAATATGTTTTCAGTCTAGACTTAAACATTGAGACTGTGTCTGA
>JAOTRQ010088435.1:0-10979 GCA_028565875.1 Hoplisoma paleatum
ATGTATGTGTGTGTGTGTGTGAGTGCGTGTGTGTGTGTGTGTGTTTCCTTTTATTATTGTGGATTGAGTGTAGGATGGAAGGTGGTTGCAGAGTATTGCTCTAAATCAGAAATGTGTGTAAACTCTTTTAAAATGTGCCTGTATGAGACTACATTCTCCAGTCTCTATGGACTGACAGACATGGAGTCATGCCTCATGGGCTTAATGGCTCCCATATTGCTCGCCCTGACAAAGCCTGTAAAGAGAGAGGGAGCAAGCACATTTATTCAAACATAAATATTTTTGGCTTGGGTTTTCAGATGCCTTTTGCCTCTTGCCTTCAAATGGGCAGAATGTCAATCTGTTTGAAATCGGTGCCGGGCGATCAAAGCCTCTTGCTGATACCTTATGTCATTGATGGCTTTTGGCTGATGCAGGGTATTGTGACAATCCCTTGCTGGTTATCCTTCATGATTGAATCTGGCTGCAAAGCTTTTCCGTTGCCCAAGGTGAACAGCAGTTGGCTTCCCCGGAGTGTCTCCATATGGATGAGTAACATGACCTGCCTCTAAGGCATGAAACCTTACTGCAAATTGCTTCTGTCAGAACGGGAAAGGTTTAGAGAGGATTGCGGTTGAATGGTGTAGTAGAAGGGCAACACATGAGCACGTGCCAGGTTTAACCATGGCAAAAGCCTACTGCATTAAGCCTCGGTCTGTGGTATTACAACATAGGCGGGATGTTGGACACTATATTAGACATATTATTTTATTATTTTTTTGCAGTTGCCTTGAATTAACCAACAGATGTTATAGATGCTGCAGACATGAGCAATCCTCCCCAGCAATCACACCTAATGGATGAGCCAATCAGTGTCTGCAGAAGCGCCTAAAATTTGAATTAGCGAATTCTAAATGTCAGAGTTCTTGTGCTAGCATTTGTAATTGCTACTTTTATAATTTCAGTGTTTAACTTGATAGTTTTATTTGTTATAATTTATTATAATGTTTCCGTAGCAACACATAAACACTGTAGCACAAGGCAGGAAAACAGCCTAGACAGAAAGTTATCACACACACACACACACACACACACACACACACACACACACACACACACGCACCAAGAAGCAATTCAGGCAATTTTACTGTAGTTTGACTAGATCAACGAGTCAAAACATTGGACCAATGTAACTAGGGTGTTGTGTGAAGCTTATTTAAACATGGAACTTCAATAAATATGTTGTGTATTACAAGTTTGTTATTCTAGTTTTCACTCACACAAATATTGTTACTCTATTTGGAAGCTCTGTAGTTATGAAAATTGCAAGACCTTGTTTATCATTTACATTTTTTTTAAATGAAGCAAATGAATTTTAAACACCTTAAACAGCTTTACATGTACTTCATTCAAGAAACTTTTATGATTTTGAGTCGGTCATTCTGCAGCTATAATGACAGAAAGATAGATGTTTTTGATATTGTAGACTGTTTGACTCACAATTAAAAAATGAAGGTTTCAAAAGGGGAGTTCACAAATTCTTAGCTAAAATTATGTTAATGGAACTTCTATTTAATAATTGGTCAGAACTGGTTTTCACTTTTCTTTTGGTAATTTAGCTCTTGAGCTTTTTGTTGGGCTGTGAAAAGGTTCATCATTAGGTTAGGACAGGGTGAGGTTCAGCTCAATGACTAATTGGCTATTTAACCCGAGTGTATTCACACCCAAATGACACTTGTAAATCTGTTTTAATGTATCTACACCATGTCTATGTCTATAGACTAGGAGCTCTTTAAATTGCTTGCCCTTTGATACCTCCATTAAGTAAAGGGAAAGTGGCGCCCTGTACACTTTTCATAATACATGCATGAATGATTCCGATACTTATTCCAGACCTGCAAGCCTTAAGACGTTCCTTTCTTATGAGGGGAGACGCCAAAGGCTTATGGCCCGTAAGATGTCAGGACTTGACCCTTGAGTTAGTAAGGGTCACATTTTTACAAGGGGCAGCTATTTATTTCCAGTTGAAAATGGGGGAATACATCAAAGTGTAATTTAACTGGCTATAAAGCGGCAGGGCTTCTACTATGTTTTTTATGGAATCTGATGGGCAGGGTCAGCACAAGGCAAGTAAATGTAACACTATAAATTAGGCACCTCTGGGTTTCTGTGAAGAAGTAATAATGAAATATTGCAAAGGTTATGATGAGTTAAACTATTCAAGCACATAAATAAAATAAGTTGTTTTAACATTCTGCATGTGTGTCTGTTCCCTGGATCGTGTCTGATTTGTGTTTAAACAGGAAGGTGGGGCTGAAGAAAATTTTGTGGACGGCTAGTGCTTTTCATTATTTATTTGTCTCTTTAACTGCTTTTTTGTTGTTGTTGTTCTTAAAATTGGAAAGAGATCGTAATAGGAAGCTTAGTGGCCTGCAGCCCCGCCAGCAGTCTGGACCTTGCTTCCGGTTTCCAATTATTTTAGGCACTTTTATCCAGACACAAAGTCACAGAGTCTGAAAGTAAGTGATTAGTTGAATACTGACACAGGATGCATAGACATGGTGATTCCAAGCTTAACACCTTATATTAGTAGAAGGTCTACGCCATTAGGAAAACATATGACCATTATACAGTTATTAAATCCAGAACACGTTGTCTAACCAAACATAAATTGTAACAGTGAAATTTCTGACAGCCCGTGTCTTTCCATCTTTAAATGACTATGGGGAGTGATATACTGTAACACCTTCCCATGGCATAAAGCTAAACTGTCTACTTTTGTTTTGTTTTGGCAACACATTTCTGTATTTGATTTTATTTTTTAGAAGGTGTATTATTAAGGTTACTAATTAAGGTAGAACTTTGTCACCTCTTAAAATAGAAATGCTTTCAATATTGCTTGAAAACGTATCCCTCCAGACTAAGGCAAAAAGTATTCACTGTTCCCAAAATAAAAACTAATTACTCTTCTCTCACCTTCCAAGTCACATCTAACTGTAATATAACAAATGCTTACAGTAGTTGGCTTTAGATTATTTATTTTTATATACATAATATAGGACCAGTCAAACACTAAATGTAATGCAATTTTAATGGTCTCGTGATTTCTTGTGGCTCTTTTTTGGGGTCGTCACTAAAGCTTGTTGATTAACATCATTCATTAGCCATAGCTTTACACTGAATTCTCTTTCAGACAAAATGACAAAATCATTCCTAATTATTCGGGATTGGGACCAGTAGAATGATGCACGTGTTCATGCATCATAGTGTTATATATGAGTGTTATAATGTTATGGGAAGATTCAGAAATAAGAATTCAAGCTGAATTATTGCCTGAGTCCAACAAAACATTCCCCTGATGTGTATAAAAGTTTGTTTTTAACCTCACAGATCTGCTTTTATTTTTAGCAGAGGAACTGAGATTATTGTTGTACACTCCAGTGCTTGTTGGTTCTTGTGTAACTATTGTTCCTGTTGTGTGGTACATAGAGAAATCACAAGTGTTTCATGTGTCTTTGGGTTTTCATACTTGTTCCATGTGTAGATTATTGACCCAGACATACACAGAAACAGGGAGGACCTACACAGAAATCTACACAGGCAGGGAGGACAGACAGAATCCACACAGAAAAGGCACTAATTGTCTTTCTGGAAAATTGAACCCAGCCCATTTTCTGCTGTAATGCGACAATGTTACCCACAACCTAGTTCATTTAAGAATGTTGTCAAATACATTGTCCCTCTCACGGTAAGTAAAAAGCCGTATGTAGCTAAAATGCAGTCTTACTGTTTTCACAACACAAATGAGATTTTTTGGTTTTCTGCTTAAACTAAAATACTGGCACCCTGTAGTGTAAGCATCTATTAAACTTGAATCTACTGGGGTTTGATTAAGGCCTGGTTCACTTGCATGCTTCGTCTTTGAAGCATTCTGTTAGCCTGCTGTGCTCAAGAATGCCAATCGAGACTGATGTAAATTGTAAAAGCCAAAATGTGATCTAAGTGGTAAAGTGATCTCGAGTTCTTGTCACCACTCCTTAGACTAATAACTTACAGAAATGTAGCTGTTTGGTCAGATTCCAAAGACTGGTTTCTATTAGGATCTTCGATTGCTTTATAGCTGGCTTGCTTGCTTATCATACAAAGAACATGCAAAATTGTTGCACTCGATCTATATTCATTTTAATATAATGTGCCAAATTTAACCATTGTTAGGAAAGCAATTACTTTTTATTTACAACCTTAACATAATGAATATATTAGTCTTTAGTTACATGTATACTGATTTTTGTTACGTTGTTGTCAGTAAAGCTGGTGTTTGAACATCCTATGTCATGTTAATATTATCTCTAATGTTATGGAGTTGAAAATATCTGAAGTGTGATCATAGTAATAATAATTATTTTTTATAAAAATTGTTAGGGATTTTGAGCATTTAGATCAAATAGTTTCACAGGCAGCACTGTAATGTGTATGTTACAAATATAAATATTTATCTCTTTGACATTTTCTACACATAATTAATAGACAATAGTTAATAAGTTGACTTAAATAGGCAATGTTTTATGCATATATGTAATTTTATTACTGTCCGTTGACCATAACGTCTGTCACTTAAGAGAATGATCGCAGATTATTATTAAGGTCATTTTAGTGTCTATATGAATATGTAGTCAGTAAACGTATAGAAAATCATGTTTATGGCATTAATCGTTGAAATATAATGCAAACCATTTTGGCAGGACATTCTATCAATGCACTGATGCATTTAATGATTTTTTTAATCACATTTGTACATTCATTTGTGCTACCAGATCAAAATCTATCAATATATTGCTTAGCAAATTTGTTGCACTTACAAAACTACAATGTATTTGGAATTCTTATTTTAGTGCTCTTGTAAGATTTATTGCACCCTCACATGATACCAGATAACCGACACCCATTAAAGACAGAACTATCGTTCTACTACTTTCAAAGCAACTGAAGTATCTCCAATAACTGATTTGAGCCAGTACTCTAAATACCCCCTGTTAATTTTAAAGAATCTTTGATTCTGTCATTGGTACCCAGCTGAGTCATGGTGCAGCAGAAATTTGTGGACCCTAAAGTATTATACATACTATATGCTTCACAAAGTGAAAATGCTAGCCTAGTGTTTAGGACCAGAGGTCCTAAATGTTTAGCAATAATCATTATATTATAATAAAGTAAACAAATCATTAATTATTTGTTGAATGTACATCTGATAGCCAGAACTTCATAATACACTAAAATACAATGCTTAAAACAGGGGTCTCAGACAAATCTTCAACGGTGTGGCTGCTGAATTTTATTTCAACCAGATCAGAATAAACCTTCACTATTTTAATTAGCTGGTCTCAGTTAAACAGCTGATCATCTGACCTCCGTGGTTGTTTGGAATAAAGAACATTAGCCACACTGGCCCTTTATGGATCCGGTTTGACAGCCATAGTTTAAAATATTAAGAAACTTTAAAAGGCAACTTATTTAATTATTTAAACTGTTCTGGTGTTTTGAAATTATTGCATTTGATATTAAAGCATAATTACTAGTCAATGACATTAGCTATTTTTGTTTCATACATGCATATGTATGTGTTTGTTAATTATATATAACTTCTTTATTATTATCATTATTATTAATATGATTACATTTAAAAAAGACTATTCCATTAAAAATGTTCATGTTCTCAAAAACCACTGTTGTCTGATAGTCACAATTGAAGCCTCATTTCCTCACTTTTTGTTACACACTGTCAAGTGTCAATAAGTGTTACTGAATCAGACCACAAGCAGATCTGCAAGCATGTTTAATTTGTCTTGTGTGTGAGGCTGATTGTAGCCACAACCAATGTCATAGGATAAAGTCATAAGACTATACAATTGCAATACAGTATTTTTAACACTTATGTAATTAATACCTGCCATAGTTTACATTTTTAGGATTTAGTAGACTTTTTTATCCAAAGCAACTTACAATTACAACAGAACACAATTTCAGCTATTGAGGGTTAAGAGCCATGCTTAGGGGCCCAACAGTGGCAACTTAGTGGAAGTCGGGTTTGAACTGAGGGTTCATCCACTGCTATCACTGCACCTAGTTCTATTTCTAGTGGCAGACAATTACTTAAAATATTGCTAAGTTGTACAGGAACCCATTGCAAAGATGCACACGTTTTTGTGACCCTTTCTGGTGTTCAAAAATACACATCTAAGGTTTACAGATTAGGCTATTTGAAAAGGGTTAACAACGAAACAATTTAGATAAGAAAACATTTTAGAAATTATTAAAAATGCAGAAATTGTTAATATAGCAGTACAAACCGTACTTCATATAAACAATGATGTAAAAGAATTGAAATAAAAGAAGTGAAACTACTGAATATTGTTCTGACTACACCATACATGAAACTATAGTGAAGAGAACATGTCTGCCAGCTCATGTGTATATAACTCTTTGTGGTTGCTTTGGGTTTATGTGTTTAGCACACATGGTACATTCTGTGTCTACTTTTGGATCTGGTATTTAAAAAGAGATTATCGTTTACAAACCCTAAGGTCTAAATTAAATTGTTTGTTGTGGTGGGGGCAGAATTTGAGGAGGACCATGATGGCGGAATGTGACGATAGGCTATTAAGTTTTAGTTTTTTATATTACTGCTAAAATTGCTGCAATTATTTTAATATAATTGTACATATTTTACAAATGTAGAGTGTATTTCTATTGTACATGAGTTTACTTGACTATTTGCTGTATTACACAAGCTGGGTTTTGTTGACAGTGTTACAGCCGCCAATGACTCTTATTATGCGCACCAGTGACACTGGTAAACTGCATCAACACAATAAAAGCGCCACTACAATGAAACACTAATTTTGTTTTACAGGTTTTGCAGTAAATGATCGGAAATCTGGTTTTGCAAGATCACGAACGTTTACCCGTTTTTTTAACCCGATTTTGCTGCTTCAGCTCTTTCTTTTCTGATTTACTGAGCAAAACAATAATACAATCTAACGTCTAGAATATTCGTATTCAATATAGTTAGATATATAATTTATAGCTTACGATGAATAATAATTATAACAAAAAAATAATAATATATTATGCATATTATATGATGCAGCACTGTAGGTGGACTAAATCATCTTAGTTAATAATTCTGTGATTTGATGCTGCCAAGTTTGCGAAATAATCGTTCATCAGTGTTGGATATAAAACTTTAAATATTGAGGAAACGCGAACTGGTCTGTGACTTTTTTTGCTGTATCTTGAGTCACAAACAGTCGATTAAATACTTATTCAAAGAATACAGTTTATTTGTCAGGAGCAATTTGTGACGTTAAACACCTCCATGCTACGTCAATACTACATAAGACGATACAACAAGGTGGCTGCCAGTTATTTAAAACAACAGAATAGAATGCATTGTGTTTTTAAATAATAACTACTGATAAATCAAATGTCAAAACACTTGAAAGCATTTTAGCATCAGGTATATTACCATTGAGTATTTGAGTAACTTTAAAGTATTATAAAGCTATAGAAAGTAGCCAATTCAAGTACCTTATTCTGCAATATTTAATTAAACTTGCTAAAGACAGAATAACAGTTTCTTTAAATAAATTACTCCAGTGTGCTGATTGTTTTTAGATGGTAACAGTTGTCCCACGGCCAACGAATCTCGGAAACTTTATAAGCCTATGGCTAAACAAACAGTAAACAAACACAAGACTGAAGTTTGTAAAACCATCAAGTTCAATATAGTCGAGAAAGCATTGGTGTTTTCTGTCGCGTATAATAAAACTACTACTACTACTGATGATGATGATGATGATGATGATGATGATGATGATGATGATGATGATGATGATGATGATGTAATTTTAAACATTTATTTATTTTATCATTCAATTATCCAGAATGTCACAAAAAAATTGTAAGATTTTAAAATCACATTTTTTTTTATTTGCCAGGTTCGTAATCTCAAAGTTTAAACATAAAAACGCAAGATAAAATGGTTTTGATATGAGGTTCAAATTGTAATGAATAATTTGTAGTTTTATTAGTGGGTCTCTTAAAAATTTATCGTCTTTGACAGAGAATTTTACAGAGAGCTTTGGATGTTTGCAGGTTCATTAAATTAAAGTTAACCTTCTCCAGTTAGTTGAAAGGTGACAGGAAGCAAGGTTCTAAGGTTTGCTAATCCTGATGTGTAAAGCCCTGCTGCAGATGGAATCTGTTACTTAAACACGGTGCGTCAAAAAGCACTCAGGAGTTTTACATTTTAACTTTATTTTAACAGTATTACAGCATTTTAAGAATGCATTACAGTTATTGTCCAACGTCTTCTTGTTAGATAGCTTATTTCAGATAAATGGGTAAAAATAATTTTAAAGGTTTAACTAAAAAAATATTGTATTTGCAGTTTAAATAATTGGTTAATGTGCATCATGCATCATCATTATTAATGCAATAGAAATCTCAGTTTACACTCAAACTTCAGTCTTGTGTTTGTTTACTGTTTGTTTTGCCATAGGCTTATAAAGTTTCCGAGATTGGTTGGCCGTTGGACAACTGTTACCATCTAAAAACAATCCAGAGTTTACTGTAGGCGTCACGGTATATTTCGTAATTATTTATTTTGGTGGTTAATGTGATCATTACATATAAGTTTTAGTTGTAACATAGTTGTATTTAATACTCAGAAACAATCAACGCAAAAAAAACTATTGTTGGTATCTCCAGAAAGGTTTTAGTGACTTGAATAATTGAATAACGTATTAGATACGCAAAAATGACTATAATTATTAAAATTGTTTTTGGGGGGAGCAGTTTTATGTCATTGTACCAACAAAACAAAAACAAAATAAAGAAAATATTAGCATAATCTTGTAGATCTATATTGTAAATACTCTTGTATGCTTATTAAAGTTGAAGAATGAATACTTTGTGAATAGTGGTTATAGTATATACTTTGTTATGATTACAACTCCTGTCTTTATTTTTAAATTGTTTTCTGTTTTTTTAATTGTGCATCTCTTTTTTTTCAATAACAGAATAGTCTGACCTCCTATTAAAGTCGAATCTGAAAACGTGTTAATTTAATTGTGCAATTTTGTGCAATATTAAGGATTGTTACAAAGCTTATCACGTTAAATAATTGAATTGGTTAAAAAAAATCTAATAGGCGACCTCGGTGTGTCTGTTTAAACGTTAGTGAGTTTGAAAAGCCAATAACGTTCAATTGGAAATATTGTATAAGTGACAATCACTCACGAAGGTTTTAAAAAAAAATGTAGTTTATGTCAACCAGTGTTGTCAATATTGTTCGTTGCAGCTTTATAGCCATTGTAGAGACGCGTTATTTAAAGTTGCAATAATGCATTAAAATGCATAATACAATTAAAGACATGTAGTGGTTATTTATCACAACGTAGTACATTAATACATTATGCTTTGTTTTAAAAAGAGTTAAATATTTCAACTCACCGTAACAGATGAGTCCTCCGTTGGGTGCGCTTTCCTGGTGCAGTTTGCTGCTTTCAGGGGGCGTCTTGCAAGAGGACCTCTGCATGAAGAGGTGGTATTTGTTAAAGGTGCCTTCGCCAGCGGTGCCATCCAGTGGTTGGTATTCCGGTTGGAACGGACTCCGAGACTTCTCACCGTACCCCTGACTTTTGTTGGCGAGAAATGTTGGGCTGTATTTGGTATCGTTGGTTGGAAAAGTCCTAAACGGGTTCGTCTGCTGATCTCTAGCCTGCGCCGACGACGCGCTATAATACGAATCCATGGATGTCATATCGCAGTATGAAACACACGTCTCAGCGTTCATTCCTAAAAAAAAAAATTACGGGCTGCGGTGGGGGGAAGAAGACGTCCAAAAGTTTTTTTTTTCTTTCTTACTTCTTGCAGAGAGTAAACCAACAGATCCTCTCTCAACCTCTCAACCTCTTCCTCATCCAAACCAACGCACACACATACGCGCGCACACACGCCAGCTCTCTCACACACAGCTGGCTTTGGTTACAAAATGATTCAGATGTTTTCCAGAAACTGCAAAAGCTTTAAAAAGTCCCCTTAAGGTTTCGGTAGTAACAAAATGTGCCTTTCTTTGGAAGATTCAACCCAGAGCTCTTCGTATAGGCGACACAATACTGTTCGGACATATGCACCACTCTTGGGTTATTATGTAGATGAATGAATGGGTGAGGTCAGATTTTTGCTCTGAAGAAAAACTGTTCTGTTGAAAATATTTGGAGGAAGGACTTTACACATGACAATATAGTAATAAGTAGATGAGTAAATAGAATATAAATATAAACAGAATGAATTCGAAAAGGCAGTTCAGTGGGAGACATAGTTTTCCATTAAATGAACTTAATATGAAAATAAATAATTTATTATGTTGTAAATGAGTGAAATCATGTTTATTAAACACACTTCTGACTTTTAACCAATATGTAATTGAAATTAACTTTTCATTTAAATTAATTTAAAAAATACTTTTAATTTAAGTTTGCTATTGTGAAAGATAATTGAGGGTGGGTAATGTTTGTTGTTATAAATAAAAATAAACATTTATATCTTATCTTATATCTCAATATAAAGTTACAGAAACCATTGTTGAAATCTCAGTGTTGATATTCACTTTGTTAGGTGTAAGAAGGTTTAGTTTGAGCTTTACAGTGTTTAAAATGTTCTAGTGGATTATCCCCAAAGGAGCGATCAGTCTGCTCTGGTGAGACTTTAACGACGTTTAAACCTTCACCCTTTTAACACAGACTACACTGGTGATGTCAAAACATACTTGATAAATGATTCTACCTCACGCCTAATGCTGAACTATTCCGACATTTATTCTTCAGTGACTGATTGAACTAGTTGGACTTTTATTTAGGAAAGATTCCACAAATATTGCCTCAATGATCTAGATCCATATAAAAATTAGGATGTAGAATCGTTATTGTTGTCATATA
>JAOTRQ010088445.1:0-10979 GCA_028565875.1 Hoplisoma paleatum
CCGAAATACTCTGGGATCGGTAACGATCCACAGAGTGACCCAGGGTCGATTTCGACTGGAGGGTAAAAATCATCATCTATATATATATATATGAAAAGTTAGTACCCTGGGGTGTAAAAACAACCTTGGTTAACGATACTGTGGCAGAAAAGGAAGTAGCACTAGCATGTGTCATATACATATGCAATATGTGTCCTGATACAAACTGAAGTACCACATATGTTGTGTTGATCTGAAGATTTGTAAGATTGCAGCAGGTCAGTGATCAGAATTTTTTGTACAGTGGCTTTAGCACTCAGGTTCTCTCCATCCAGGTCCTTCAGAAAACAATGCAGCTTCTCCAATAGCTGCTCCAGCACTGCATGGACAGAGCAACATGTGAACACCAAATTACATCTCTGGTCATCTGATTTCTTAACTTTTACATTTGTTTTACTATTTGTCAAAGTGAATCAAACCATATCTAGGCGGTATATCACCACCTCGTGTACAAGCTCAAACTCCTTCCCAGCCAATGAAATAGCATTCCAAGTTCCAACAACCAAGAATCAGAACATCTTTGGTCACCACTCGAGCCACAATGCACCAAACTCCTCCCACCAGTGGTGAGTCCATGTGAGAGGGGACAAATGTAGCTCCTTCGGGCTGGGCCCAGCCAGGTACCATGTACCCGGCCACCAGACGCTTGCTGACAAACATTGAGCTTGGGGTCTTAGTAAGCTTGATCCAGGCAGAGTATACAGATCCTTGTTTTTTTTCTATTTATATTGTGGAGCACTCTGTCTGACCCTTCATCTAGGAACAGTTTGACGTGGGACATCCTCCCAGTAGCTTTAGCTGAAAACAAAATAGCTCCTGGGGTCATTCAAGCTTGCAAACCCTTCTACCATGATAAATACAGGAGCTGTTAATATTGGTTGGCCATTGGGAACAACGCATCAGTAGGTGTCTGTAGCAAAAAAATAAGTAAAAAAAGTCTGTAGTAAAAAAAAAGTTTTTGCTCATTAAAATTCTTAAGAAATAAACAAGTGGAGCAGTGCCTCCCACCAAGAAGTTCCTTCATTTAATCCCCCCTGGTGGCCCAGGTCTTTTTTGAGTTTATACATTCTCACTGTGTCTTGTTAGGCAAATCAGAAATACTTAATTGTCCATGATTTTTCATAACCATGTTTAATGATTAAACTTGTCAGTAAACAGTAAATACCTTCAAAAGTGTAAGTAAAGTGTCAAAAGGGTTTGGTGTTAATATGTTAAAAAAGTGCAGATACTTTGAAGAACCAAGTCAATTCTTATAGAAGAAAATGTATTAATAAAAATCTGACCAGTTAGTTCACATTTGTTCTTTTGATTCATGTTTGACTACTTATGTTTCTGTATCTCGTGTCAATAAACTTTTGTATTTGCTTGTTGTCTTTCATCCATTTGAAGCTGAGAGGGGGCTTTAGACTTGGGGTGAGCAGTAATTCTGAGGTCACTGGAAAGAAAAAGGTATAGGCAAGGCGTTGCTTTTGAGTTCGACCCATACACTTCCTCCAGAAGTCATGCCCGAGTTGGCCTACTTACCCCAAGCTATGAAGTTTCTTTGTGTCTAATTTACTGCCCTGAATAATTTAGCTTTATGTCTGCAGTCATTGTATTGAAGATTGAGTTAATATTCTGGATTCATTTCAAGCATGTACATTTTTTTACAGAAACTAGTTACTTTTACACAGATTTTCAAACGAATGCAATTCACTGTAAAAACCTTGTCACCACTGATAAAAAAGTTTCCTAAAAGCATTCTTAAGAGGCTTAATGAGATTTGTGCATCAACTGGCCAATTCTACCTGGCTTACCTTATGTTGTTATTGGATGTTTTACTTCAAAGTAAAACATTTCAAAAATTCAGTTAAGCTGAAGAGATTCAGGTTGTCAGGATTCAAGAATCCCAGTTAAAGTTTTGCTTAATATTAAAAAACAACTTTACGCTGATGGGCAAAGAAATTAGCAAGGTTTATAAATCGTTCATAATATTTTGTTTGACTGTCTTGTCTTGAGAATGAGGAGAAACTCTAGACAGAGTTTTGTAAAACATTCTTACAGTTTGGCATTTCTGAAAATCCAAAACAGGACATAGAATTGTCTATAACTCTATATAGCCCAGTGTATAACTCTATATAAAATCACTTAATTACAGTAACAGATTTAAATGTAATTACTTTTTTTTTTTTTTTCTGTATATCACTGTGGTTGTGTTTATACGGTGTATGAATGCCTGATTCAAAAATACAATCTGCATGATCCTGTGATTAGTGTGTTTGGCACAACCAACCATCTTCATTTACTGGCATCTTATTTCTTTCAACATTTAAACTTAGTTTCCTGCAAAGTCAAGAATAATCATGTCTCACTTGAAATCTCACTTGAAATATATAACAGTCTTTTTATTTTCATGTTGTGTAATACCTATACAATAAAATATAGGTACCACTGGCAAATAAACTGGCAGAACTTATTCATATAGAATTTACACATACAATTAAATACAACAATAATAAAGTACTAAAGTCAATCAACATGTGTGGCATTTTGAGCAGAGTAAATCTAGCAGAGAACATATGCAAACTCCAGTCCATTCATTAAACATGTACAATTTAAAATATAAACTTAGACCAAACTATCAATGTCTGGCCCTACAACTTCTTTCTGAGCTTTTAGTTTATTTATACAACAAAATTAAAACCACCAGCAAATGACAATTAGATTTCATCAAACACTGAATTACCCATAATTATGCTTCATCAATGTAGTCAAAACATTATTTTGGCCAGGATTGTTAGTTCCAGCTATATCAGCACTTTATTTCTTCTATAGTCAAAAGCAACAACTTCTTTAAAGATTTGCTAAAACAAAAAAGGTATTATTATTTGTTAATAACAATAATATAATAACCCTTTTACAGCCTTAGGATTAAATACAATACATCTTAAATATATTTTCTATAAACTATATTGTTGGTATCAAATTTGTTTATTAGCTGCTTTCAGTTACATCACAATGTCTCTTTGAAACAAATATAAGCTAAACACTTCCCACATGAAAAATACTTTTCATAAGTAATCTAAGACCAAATTCTGAATAAGCACCAAAATGTAAAATAATGTATTTTATTATAAAGCTACTAAAAACCATAAACTAGACATAATCTAAACATAGACTAAATGTGCGCATTCGCAAACTAACAGGATGTTACTGACACATTCATTTCAATGCAGAAATAGAACCAAAAGTAGTTTCAATGAACCGACCATAAATACACAGTAAGTACACATTGCATAAATACACAAAGATGCAGAATGGCTTAAAACAATAAAAAAGAAAACAAACTGAAAGTTTAACATAAAAAGGGGTTAAGTATGAAGATGTGTATCAAATAGTACCACAAATAGTGTATCACCATTCACCATAAACTTTGTTATGCTTTTAAAATGTGTGCTTTTTAAAAAAAGCTTATATGACATTTTCCACATTTAGAAGACCCAGACCTCTAACATGTGCATGAAATGTATGCCCACCAGTAGCAACCTGGCAGTTCGTTACTGCCTACAGGAGAGCAAAACAGTAACAGATGCAGAAGAACCAGTCCAGCTCCAACAATAACGGCCTTATACAACCTTTCCTATTTTAAAGAGATACTCATCACACTTTATTTGTCCTTCTCATGTCTAAAGAGGATAAAGATTTTTTCTTATTGTACCTTTGTGTACTGCATAAAACTCAAAATTAACTTTGCATCGAGAATTTTTATTTGACTTCCCAATTTAATAAAATATAAATCTAGAGCAATTCAAGATAATTTTAGCATTTACAACAATAAAAAAATCATTATGCTTTATGTTTATAAAAGGTTATTTTTTGGGGTATATGAAAGGTCGACTGGCATGATGACTTGGTTCTGCACTATTGCCACACAGCAAGAAGTCCCGGGTTCGATTCATTGTAACATTGCTCAGTCTTTTACCATATATAAATATAACATGATTAACACTCCTCTTGTCTGTGCTATAATAGTTTGTAGAACCTTGTTACAAACAAAATAAGACTTTAGTATGGAGCACTGCAGCTACAGTAATCAAAACTGGGGTCACTCATCACACAGGTTTTACTAGCATTACTCTGATGTACTCCATGCACTTTATCTCACACATCCCACTAAAATACTGACACCCTAAGAACCCAAGCCAGAGCAGCAGGGCCCATGGGTGGATCCGAAAAAAAATGATATCAGAATAAAACCTCAAGGGTGAGATGTAGTTCCAAGCTCTTCCTTTGAAGAGCAAAAGGGAAGTGGTGACTGAGAAAATCATTGGGATAAAAACAAAACCTAACCTGGATTCATTTAGACACAGCTCTTTTTCAAAATAAAAGATGCAGTAAAAATGTGTTTTGTTGTGCAATTTAAAAATTGTTATTTTAAGATTTGAGAATTACTGACACCATCACAAGAATTTCAGGTACCTGCACTTTGGCCAGCATTTGAATCAAGTATTAAAATAAACACAAGAAAACACAGCTAATTTACATTTAAATTATGTTTTAAAAAATAAATCTGCTTATAAATGAATATTTCCCAAAAATTAAAGTCTGAAGTACACTTTTGTTTCAGCGTTCTTTATGTTACTAACAATGTTAGTTCTTTATTGCACAGAAAGTCAGTGTGCCAGAGCTAACAGAGACAGTTCAGTTTCTGTTGTTTTCTTACACATAAAACAGTCAAAGCCATGACCAAACGCCTAAATTACTGAGCCCACACTTTAGACCACATATTTATATATGGACTCTTGAGATGCTCCGGATCCAAGCTCCTGGCTCTAATATGAGGTTTAACCAACAGCAATGAATTTGCACCAGGACAATGTTTTGTGGTTTAAAATGTTCATGTTAGTGGGAAGTGTGTCAACTCATAGTTCTACTACACAGAGATATTACACACTTCTCCATAAAATACCACTCAACTGCTTCAACTGTGCCCCCTAATTTCAGCTGTCTTATCTCACACAATCCAAATTCACAGACACTGTGGAGGATGTCGATAAAAAAACCACCAGAGCTTTTCTTAAGAGCTTTATTTTCAGACTGAAAAATATGTGCTATTTATGTTTATACAAAAGATTTTAATTTCAGCTGTTGTTTGCTCACTATACTTTACAAACAATACAATATACAAGTCTAACTAAATGTAGACAGCTAGCATTAGACATCTGTAGGTATTCTACAACAGTCTACAACAGTTGCAGCTAAATAAGTGACAAACAGTCCTGCTAACACAAACGTAAATGATAAAAATCCAAAATTCACTAAATTACATTTGGAAAGTGGAAAAATGGAAAAAGACCAAATACAGAAAGCTCACTATGCTTTTAGAAAATAAATACGAATTGTGGACTTTATAGGAAGAGCAAATCATAACTGAAACCCAAATCTGAAACTTAAACTTTGGAACAGGTTGTGTCTTGATATATTACTGGTGTGTATTGGTCAGGCTAAACCAAATAGCAGCTTCTCATGACTGCCTGCAGCTCTGTGAAAGGATGTTAAAAAAGGAAGTGATTATATTTAAATATGAATGTCATTGTATTAAAAATAATATAGAATGGTTTGGTACTACAGGCAAATATCACAAATAGCAGTAAAAAACATGAAAAAAAGAAATTTTTGCTAAAAGAATTGCTGTCAGCAATCTTTTATATGTTTCATGGTGGATTATCACACAGAGAACGTTGGTGTTGTTTCATGGGTGGTCATGATTTAACAACATGATCATGAAAAAGAAAGAATCGACAGACCATTTACTCTGATGTCCAGTTCAAATACTTGTTACTATTTGTGTAATGTTATTTACTATTGATGTGCTATTGAGCACAAACTGGTACTGTACAGGCCTGAACACAAAAAGACCACAAAGGATCATGGACAACAGCATCTCAGATGCCTTTATTGACACAACCTTCCTTATTGATCCAGACTTGGGAAGACACTACCATGCACCATGTCTTGGAACCTACAGGACAATTCAGTGTCTAGTTAAGCTCATCTGCATGTTTGTGGACTGTAAGAGCACACTACAGCACCCGGAGAAAACACATGGGAACATTCAATCCTGGACCGCCCATTTTGGGGCGCAAATCCCTTGTAATCAGGTTACTGAGCTGCTCCCTAAACCATCAATCACATTTGCAAATTGACTAAATCTATACAACATCATAAATAAAGCATGTTTACAGCATCTGGGATGGACCAGTCAAAAACTCTTCATGGTGACCAAACTGATGCAACAATGGCCAGACAAAACACAAGTGAGATCACTTTAAAGTAACCAAACAAATCAAACATCTACAGCAGCTACTGTGTTGGTCCCAACCATCTATCATATGTTGTGTATTTGTGTTGAGTCTGTTACAGATCTTATGTTGTACCTGTAGTTTTGATTATAAAGCTAATGAGTAAACAAGTAAATAGTTTTAAGTGCCTAAGAACCGTTCCATCCAGGATCTAGTCGCGGTGGGACAGTAGTAAATAGAAACAAGTTTCTCACAGGGTTCGAACCCACATCATGAGGGTTACACACAGTGTAAAGAGTTCTTCTAACACACCCGGCACTATAAACGATTTAATATAATAACCATTTAAAGTTCTCAAATCCACCGCAAACATACAAACATCAATTAATAAACAACAAAGAGTTTAAAGTGCCGCTCACCTTTATGTTTGTCCATGATCATAAAACTCCGTCTCACGTCTCTCACTTCTAATCTACGGTGTGTGAGACAGAGAGGAACAGCGCGCTCACGAGCACACACACACCAACACACACGCGCGCGCGCGCACACACTAACATGCGCGAGCGCACACATTTTACCCCCCCCCCCCCCACACACACACACACACACACACACTAAGTTGCTACATGGTTTTGTTTATTAGTGTTCCTTAGTGTTTCCAGCTTACTGGGAAGCATTATTGATCATTTCATACATATTATGTAATTTCTGTTTTATTATTATTATTCCTCTCTGCACATGCAGATGGAATAACAGCATTTGCAATTAGCCTACTGGTGTAGAGAATCTGAACGTCCTGGTTTGATCCACCAAAGTCTGTAGGATGCAGAAACCAGTGCACTGTAGTGCCAGTCTCAAACCCGAATAAATAAGAGGGTTATTTCAGACAGAACAATGGTGTGAAAGCTGTACTATAGATCAATGATGCAGAACTCAATCAGCTGTGGTGACTCCTAACTAGACCCGTCAGAATTCAATATAGATTGTGCTAGTGTAGTGGAATACACTATGTTGATCTATTTTTGTTGGTCTGACTTCATATTTATAAATTTTATTTTCAGTCACTGAGAAAATAGAACAGGAGACCCGTTGTAGACTAATAAATGGATACTTTTCTTTTTGATGATTTTTTCTTTGTTTGGACACGATATTTGTGTATATATGGAGATGGCTCATGTTCCCAGACCAAATGTTCTCATGGGAGGTGAGTTTTCCTAACCCAAAAACTGTGGGAGCATCCTGGCTGAGGAAATATGACAAGAATGTGCACTGCTTTTGTCAAGAGTAGCAGAAATAGTGCACAAGGAAAAAATCAAAGATAAGAACATAACATTTTACATTGAATTATGCAAGTATACAGTAAAACAGAACTCTTCTTCTCATATATAACGACAATGTTGTATATACTGGGTGCAATAACTTTTATGCATAATAGACATATTTCCACAACTTCAACATAAAACAAAGATTTACAGAATTCTGCTATGTGTGAAGAATAATAGTGTATTTTGTATCCATGAATTTGAGCATTTCCAATTACCAATACCAAATTGGAAATTGGAAGACAGCATCTTTGCACTTACAGAACAAGAGTTCAAACTCAGAACAGCTTTGTGCATTAATGAGAGCAACACCTTAATTCTCAATATTCCTCTACTATTCGAATGTACCACCAATCAGCCATCTAAGACCATATGTTAATCAGGCCATAAAACGAATATTTGAATAAATATAGAAAGTAAAACTTACTGACATATAGACAACTACATGTGCAATTTGTTATGTAAAATTGTGAACTGTGTGTCTCTTCCTCTAT
This sequence comes from Hoplisoma paleatum, assembly GCA_028565875.1. Taxonomy (NCBI): domain Eukaryota; kingdom Metazoa; phylum Chordata; class Actinopteri; order Siluriformes; family Callichthyidae; genus Hoplisoma; species Hoplisoma paleatum. The sequence goes on from JAOTRQ010088445.1 coordinate 8,137, forward strand.
ACAAGCCTGGTGAATGAGGCTCAGTTGCTGTTGGATACTGAACTCTTAGACCCATGAGGATTCATTTGTTTTTTTATTCTAGCTCTTCCACAAACTTTAGTGCAAATCAAAACTTTATAATGGTCAGTAAGCAAAAATAAGTGATCATGCATAAATAGGGTTAGGGTTAGTGTTAGGGAATGTGGGAGTCACTAATGCAAACATGTGGTCTCATACTCCTCCTGAATTAAACACTATTAGTAGTTTGTATTGAATCACTTACAGCCTGGCTGCCAAATTTAGAAAACATAAAATAATAGTGCAGAGTGAATGCCAGCATTATTGTGTTCTAAGCACATTTATCTTTTAAAATCTTGCTCACTCACTTTCTTAAGTTCTAATTTAATACTGTTCATGGATAAGATGTGCACCATGGGAACACCCTGGACAGGGCAATTGTGTCAGAGCACACACACACACACACATTCATCTGTAGGCCAATTCATTGTCTGCTATTAACCTGATTACATGTTTTCTGTGAACTGAAGCGCCTGAGCAAGCAAATATAGGGAGAACCTGTAACCTCTGAAAAGACCAGACCCAGGTCGCCCCACCGGAGGAACTGTAACTGACAACTGTTCATGACTTGTACCCCCTCTTCCCCAGTAAGTGAACTTATAAGTATAAGTTGGTATAAGTGAAGGGCAAGTGAAGGGCAATCCCACAGTGTTTAATTTGATGATGAGATTGTTTGTTTTTGATTTGGGAGTTTTTGACAGCGCCAGAGTATTCATCTCCTGCTGAGTCAGTATGGGAGTCGCCCAGCGTCTCCCAATGTCATCAGTATTTATAATGGGACCACCAACTTTGTGGCTTTGACTTATAAACATGTGGACAAAAGGCAGTCTAAAAGATTTGTATTTGGAAATGAAAGTCTGATAGAGGGTGGTCTAGCTCGTGAAGGTCCAAATGTTGTATTGTTATTCTTCATCAGACATGTTATCGATCACACAGACATTGAAAAGCACTGTTCTCTAATTCTTATCGTATTTTTGTTAAGGTAATAAAAAGACAAAACTATCTAAATTAAAATAAATGAAATGTCATGTAAATGTTATATATATTTTTGGTGTGTTGCTATGGAAATGTTGTTGATGTATTGTGAGCTCTGGACTTGTAGGTGCAAACACTGGCAGATGATTCAAACTGCTGCTGGTTGGAAAACAAAGAACATTCCACAATTGTGACTAAGAGGGCAGAGGGTTATGGACTGAGCCTCATCAGACCAGTAAGCCTTTTCATTCAGGGCACTTTCCCATATAAAATTCAAATACAGTCATTCGCCTACATTCATTCTACACAATGAAGTACTCAGAATTTGCCAAGTGTGTCAGTCTAAATGAGGAGTGGTGATGGCAGGATGATGATCAGAGGGACTAGATATGTTACAAAGCTATTTTTATATTATATGTAAAATTAACTTGATTTGGTGATGAAAACTGACCCAGTGCAAAAACGTCTAGTTAATTTGATTAATTTTAGATTCTACAAAGTTTCTCCTTTTTTGCTTTGATGACAGCTTTGTACATTGGTACGTTGAAAAACCATCTTGACTGGAACGGTTCTCAGAGGTGTTGAGCACTTGTTATCTGCTGTAAGTTAATTCTTAGGTCCAAATCATACCTGAATCATCTCATCTGGATTTAGGTGATCACCAGGTGGTGGTGGAGGATCAGGTCATGTGGCCCAGAACTCCATCATTCTATTGGTCAGAATTGGGGTGTGAAGAGTGTAGCCCAGTCTGGGATTAAAACTCTTGGAACTCACCAGCCGAGTGATTTAATAATTTTTGGGGGGTGAACAATATTATTCCATCACTCCTACACAAAGTGAATCAAACTTATATTGAGCCATTTTAAATTACTGCTTAAATGCTAATGTAGTTATAACAATAAATATATTATAAATTCATGAAGTATATTTATAAAATGATATACTTAAAGCTGGATGAGCTTTGACCTTATTATTTATTCACTTGTGTATTCACACAACAATCTAATTGTAGTTTATGTTTGTTTTCTGTTCTACATTCAGACACAAAGATGTAGTAAATCAAGGACTCTGTAAATGATTGAAAGTTACTTAAGTTTTTTTATAATATTTAAACTAACATTATAGAATCATAAAGCAATTATTATTATAATCTGAATAAATTTTTAAACAGTGTAAACTATTGTTCCTGCAATGTACCTCGGTACCAGAATGGAAATAAATACAGTTGACAAATATCTGCATTAAGGATTTCTTTATTTTAGATTTTACATAGTTGATTTCATAGATATTAAAACCTGTGTATGTGTATCAAAACCACTTCTTTCATTTCTAGCTGTTATATATATATATATATATTACATTACATTTATCATTCATATAAGCTATTTCTCTGTCATTCACACTGTTGGTATCACAAGAATTAGCTAACAAATACCATCATCAACAATATAAGAACACTCGAACCCTAACCCAATGAACATGGCATTATCTAGCAGTTTTATACAAAATGACCTTTGTGGCCCTGAAACCTACAAATCACAAAAACTCTATGGCTACAACTCTCAGTCCCTCGGACACACAGTGGCAGTGATATCAAAAGCTTTTTATTAAAACAGTAAAAGTGACACCACTGTGCGGGGTGGGGGGGGAGTTATTTTAAAATGAAATGAATGTGAATGATAAAACTGGCCAATAAGAAGTGATCGGTTGAAAAAAAGGTCTTATTATTATTATTATTAGGGCTGTCCACAACCAAGGATTTTGCTGGTCGACCAGAGGTCGTCATTTACTTCAACTAATCGACTAATAGT
>JAOTRQ010088456.1:0-10975 GCA_028565875.1 Hoplisoma paleatum
GGCAGGCAGGCAGGCAGGCAGGCAGGCAGGCAGGCAGGCAGGCAGGCAGGCAGGCAGGCAGGCAGGCAGGCAGGCAGCTCGATAGATAAATGCAATCGAGCCCTCAAATTCCGTGCTGTTTAGCTATCAAAACAATGCCATGCTTGTAGTCCACTGCATATGGTGGTCCCTTGATGCCGACAACATTTCATTTACGATCTTGTATTTAAAAGCATATCAATCAGATAAAATCTCCAACAAGCTTTCTTGCTCGTCGCCATCTCGTGTGGTAAAGAAATGTAACAGAACTTTCAGAAATTTATCGCCCCGTTGCGTTTTGGCAGTGAATTCTTTTGCTGTGTATTTGGCCACGACGTAGAACTATTAAAGGTTAACAACGTCATCGAAGTGACAGAAGTATAGATCAGCTTCTAAATGAGGCGAAGTAAAGTGTACGTAAATAATAGGTGCAGTAAATAGAAGGGCTAGGTCAGAAGGAGCATCATTCGAATAATTTGGCTTTTTTATTTAGAGTGTGGAATGTGTAAGCATCAGAGGATTCACATCTTCATTTTACCTCAAGACATCTTCGTCTCTTACACTTTTTATAGGACTTTCACGAGCAGCTAAAGACAATCAACTTCAAGGACCTGGTGATCTGTGGGCGAGAGCTAACAGGCGCTTTAATCGCAGCGCTCATCAATGTGTACATTAAAGACAGCGCCTCTGTAGACGCCATCAGCGGCCTTCTGCGAGACATCTGCCCTCTATTATATAGTAACGACGATAGCATCTGCTCTAAGGTACAGATCATTTTCATGTTTGGTGTTAAACGATGAATTACTAGTCATGTAGTGTATAATAGGATGTTTTGTATTTTTTATATGATGTCTTTCTCGACAGCCTGCATATTAGCCTTCTGCAGTGTTTTTATTTTTACTTTTTTAAATGTTAAGCAGCTTAAAGCATGTGTGTATCAGTTGTTGTTTATGAACGTGTCCTATTCTGTTGAGCCGTGTAATAAAACCTGATCAGTGAACTACATTAAATAGGGTTCAGATGTACAAATGATGCCCTGTGATGCCTTGGTACATTTTTAGACTGTTTCTAGCCAGCCTTTGTGTGTCCTGTGAGAACAGGACCTGGGCAGGCTGTTTATGATGAGTAAATGTATTATTTTATGCACGTTTCCTCAGGCTAATGAGCTGCTGCAGAGCTCGAGGCAGATCCAGAACAAGGCGGAGAAGGATCGTACACTGAAAGAGTCGCTGAGACTGTACCAGCAGATCAGTCATCATACAGACCTGCCGCTTGTGTGTTTCCAGTATCGTCAAGGTGAATCTTCACACACACACACACACACACACAGAGAGAACCAAGTCTAAGCAATCTCACTATTTTCATTCATCCTTTGTGTAGTGCGATTCCACGAAGGGGTCGTGGAATTGTGCCTCACAGCTGCTGATAAGAAAGACCCTCAGAGGTTGGGCCCCCACTTTTATAAAAACGGCGAGCCAGAGGAAGACGCTGTTGGCCAGCAAGCCTTCCAGGAAAGGTAACTGAAAAAACTCTTGATTGGTCTTTTGTCTTCACTGTAAGGATTGTGTGTGTCTGTGTGTGTGTCTTATAAACATGTGAAGTATTTCATGCTACCTGGATGTCTTCGTGTGCAGGTTGTCTTGTTACAAGTGCATCACAGATACCATGCAGGAGCTGGTAAACCAAAGCAAAGCAGCTCCTCAGTCACCCAGTGTGCCCAAACAACCGGGACCTCCGGTCATAACTTCTGACCCCAACATGCTCAGTAACGAAGATGCTGCAGCCCACGTGAGTCCTTTTTGCACTTGAAAACACACACACACACACAGTATAAACTGTGAGATCATTACTTGTATTGTCTAGAAACTGATTCATACAACGATAATGACATGTCATAATGGTTGTTAAACAGCCAGTCACATTTAAAGCAAGACAATTTTAAAAAGTGCTTTTGGAAAACCATTTTACGCTGCAGATCGTGATGATCTTTCAGGTTGGAGAAAGTCGATCTTGGGCCACAAATGTGTGAGCACCTTCTGAACAAAAATGCTTCACAGAGCTTGTGCTGATTCAAAACAGCTTTCATCTTTTATTTCTTCTTGTCTTTTCACAGTTTGAGCAAATGCTGGGCCTGGCACAAAGGTCTCAAGATGAGCTCTTCCACATCGCTCTGTACAACTGGCTCATCCAGGCCGATCTCACCGACAAACTTCTAGAGGTTAATAGTTTCTAATCTTTGAGATAGTAGAAGTAAGCATGAGATGCTCTGTTGTGATTATGGGGATCATGAATTATCTTACAATGTGGGTGAAGATTGTTTTTCCTCTACCAAACACTATAAATGAATACATTATGAATACACAATAAACAAATGAACTTTGTGCTCATTACCCTTTTTTTGGTTTTGTGCAGGTTAATTCTCCATATTTGGAGGATCATCTAATGCACATGATAAAGCAGGATCAGAACAAAGTACGCAACATGGACCTCCTGTGGCGCTACTACGAAAAGAGTCGTAGCTTCGGCAAGGCGGCTCACGTCCTGGCCCGGCTAGCCGACATGCACAGGTAAATAATAGCACACAGCAGGATCTGACCTCACCGCAGGAACGTAAGCTGTGTGTTTTCTTCCTGACTGCTTGGACATTTGTTTTATCCCGCCACAGCACAGAGATTTCTTTGCAGCAGAGGTTGGAGTACATCTCCAGAGCCATCCTGTCTGCCAAAAGCTCATCTAGCATCTCCTCGATGGGAGCTGATGGCGAGTTTTTGCATGAACTGGAAGAAAAGATGGAGGTACGCGTGATCAGAACGGTGCGGCACATCTGCTGGTTGTAGGAGAAGGCGGGAATTCTAAACCTTTCTTGTGTGCCAGGTGGTACGGATTCAGGTGCAGATCCAGGAGACTTTGAGGAGGCAATATTCCAGGCATCTTTCTGTACAAGGGGCAATATCACAACTAGACTCTGAGCTAATGGATATCACAAAGGTACATGTATTAGAATCACTATAGCAACATGTTTTGATCGATAAGCGGCAGTGGGTGTTTTGGAATTTCCTGTCTTCATTACTAAACAGCGTGCAGAAAACATTTTCGTCTTTTAATTAAACAATAGGAACACAAGATGGGGTGTGTTATCAAATTACATCGGCTATCATTTCAGCCGTGATGCTATTCTCGAAAACATACAAACCTCGAGTGTTCGGCTTTTATACAATTAATGAACAAATGTTTATCAAAGTATCTCTATAATTTATACAGAATTCTGTTGGTGCTTTCTGCCAAAAAGTAGATTTGCAACAAATCTGGATCAGTTCTCTGGCCTGCCTCAGTACTACAAAACGGAATATGGTGAATACGGAGTAGCTTGAAATCCAAAATAATAAATAACTGAAGATGAATAGAAAATAAAAATAAAATCTAGATCATTATTATCAAGTCAATTTTTGGTTATGTATGGCACACATAATGAAGCTCAACTCTACTATATAAGTGCAGTCCATTTGTTTTCATCCTGAATGCCATTTTATTTTAACATATAAATTATTATGTAACAGAATTATTCCCTCAGCTTTTATATGAAAAGGATTAAATCGCAAATCCACCTTTCTTTGGTAAAGAAAGGGATCTGAATTCTCAATGACAAACATTTGAACCTGTCGTAATAAACCAGCTTTATTACTTAAGTACTGGTGTTATTTTATTAATTAATTGCTGGTGAATGTATTTATTAATTACTGTTGAATTACTTTCTTACTTGTGTAATAACGCTCGGCTGTAATACAGCATGCCCTTTTTTTGTTTCATATTTTCATGTGACAGCTGTATGGAGAGTTTGCGGATCATTTCCGATTGTCCGAGTGCAAGTTGGCCATCATCCATTGTGCCGGCCACTCCGATCCCATCCTGGTACACTCTCTGTGGCAGGAGATCATGGAGAAAGGTAAACGAAATGGAAAAAAAAGAAAGCCAGCAGCATACGGACGATTCATTTTGCTTATCGACGAGACGGCGTGCGAATCACTCACCCTGTTCTTTCTGACTCTCAGAGCTGAGTGACAGTGTGGCTATGAGTCCAGCGGACCGGATGCAAGCTCTGAGTCTGAAATTGGTCTCTCTGGGGAGACTCTACGCAGGAACACCACGCTACTTTCCACTGGGTATTATTACATTTTCTGCCAACCGTACGTCCCGGAGGTCTGCTTCGATGTCTAATTGTTTAATTGTTTCCCTCGATGTCTCGTTTGAGTGTGCCAGCAGGTTTCCAGAAAGCTTTTGCTTTTAATAGAAGTCTGTTATACACCAGGCATAATTTTATGAGCACTGACGGGTGAAGTAAACAGTGGGAGGTAGGGGCCGAAAGGATTCAGCAAGAATTGATACGAATCGATTCTCTCAGATGATTCTTTCATGAATTAATCAGATTAAAAAACAAAAAGATGAAACGATAGTCACTTCAAACAACAGTGACGTGACAAGTAGTTTTTGTTTGTATTGTTAACACAAATCATTTGTCTTTGACAAATTTATGGTAGACAAATTTATGGTAGAATTTATGAACGGGAACGTATTATGATTGTTAAATCGTTACATCTCTAGTGGGATGTATCAGACAGCAAGTGAACATTTTATTCGTTAGAAGTAGAAAAAATGCAGTTATTGTGGCCGTGTTTGCGGTCTGTAGTAGTTTAAAGAAGGAACAGTGGTGACCCCTGTAGGATTGAGAGATGAATTACTGTTGCTCGGGTTGTTGAACTTTTAGAGATAGATAGAACTTTATTCATCCCTTTGGGTGGTTCCCTCAGGGAAATTAAGGAATTGATACTTGATACCGGATCGGAATAAAAAGGTTTTAGAATACACCGTGTAGCACAGATGCAGGGTGGATTGTGCAGTAAATGGGGGACCGACTGCATATTAGGAAGGTGGTCAGTGAATCAGATCATAATGAGATGTTTTTCTAGTCTGCTTTAGAATTCTGCAATATGATTTCGATGATTACATTTTTCAGATTTCCTAGTGAAGTTCCTGGAGCAGGAGGTATGCAAGCTGAACTGGGACGTGGGCTTCGTCACCTACACCATGCAGGAAATCGGTGTCCAGCTTCCACGTCTGCTTGAAGTCTACGATCAGCTTTTTAAGGCCCGGGTATGAAACTTTTCATCCTCTTATGTTTTATACAGTACAAACACCAGCTCACTAGTTTGCAATAGTGTTTTTATGTAATAATAAGGTAAAATGTTTGTCAAGTCAACGCTGTCACGATGCAGAAGCTCCGCATGAACGTGAACCCCTCTGCATAGCCCGATGTGCACTTCTAAAATTTCATGCACTTGGTCTACTACTTAGTTTAGAGTTAAACCCTCTTCGTATGACAGTGCCTTGATGTTTCATTTATGATCCAATAATTAAAAGCATTCACTTTTTAATTGTTCGATTGTGCAATTATATTTCCTCCAAATAAACACTTTTATGCCCAGTTATGCATACATAAAACGGTAATAATAAAATTTCATTTTGTACATGCCGGTTGTCTTTGCGCAGGAAGAACGATCGTTGCACTCAAATTAACTGAATTTTTACTGTCAGAAATGCTTAATAAATGCTGATTATGCATGTCTGTTTATCTGACAAGCCAAAATTATGGACAAATGGACAGATCTCGTCCTGATTTATTTTTTGTTTGGTCTGGTCGACTGCCATTCACACACGTTTAATCTAGTGGGGAGAGCTTTGGGCAATCAACTGTTAGATTGGGGGTTCGAATTCAGCGACTGTTGGGTTTTTGAGCAAGACTCTTAACCCTGATTAATGTACCATGCGCAGCAAACATGACATTAAAATCCTAATGATTGGCTTAATGAATGTAGGATAAGTAAATTTGGAATTTGATCGAGCTGGATTACTAATGCTGTTGACTTCGTTTGTGTCTTTAATCCAGGATCCATGCTGGCAGCGACAAAAAAAGCCGCTTCATCTAGTCGAGTGCATTCATGTGCTTCTTTCTGGTTACGTTGGTGACCCAAGCAGAGTTCCCACTTACGACAGGTCATCATTTATACATGCACATGTCACACATGTCTATTTTTCTTACATCACATTATCACACTTGCTATTTTATTTATTTTTTTACCCCCTTTAGGCGGAGGTTTACCAATGTGTGCCTGGACAACATCTGTGGCTATCTGGTTGAGCTTCAGTCCCTAAGCCCAAGTGTCACCCTGGAGGAAATTATTCGAAACTTCAAATCTTTGCAAGCCAAACTAGAGAAACTGCACTGAGCTCAAAAACATCAGTTTCTGCACTCAGATCAAATTAAATAAAGCACTAATGTAAGAGAACACACACATGCCAAGGAAGTAAACATCCACACCTTATAACAATAAAAACGGATAATATTTATACTTTCATCTTTCTTACTGCCTGTATTAAAATATTTTAATATCTTTCACATACAGAAGAAAATATCAATGTGTTCTGATTACATTGGTGTTTACTTATGAACCATTACCTTCTGGTTTGTCATTTTTTTATGTGACCGCTGTAATTAGCGATACTAAGTCGTGCATGTCAGGACAAAATTGTAGTCAGTAGAGACACTTGCTAAGTAATGAATTCCCCCTTTCCAGAATTATTCTTGTATTTGAATCAAACCTTGATCTTCGTAGGAATCGATATAAAAAATCATCTCATTATTTGAATGGTTTTGGGATTCCTTTGTTCATAGGTTAGTTTTTTAAAGAATAGTTTTCTTTTTTAATGCAGTGTAATTGTGTGAATATTTATAAGGAAAATGCAAAAAAAAATTGCATCTGTTGAACACATTTTTAACGTACAATTTTTACATGAGTTTGGGTTCAAATCTGTATTGTCGATTTGTTAAAAGAATAAAAATGCCTTAAACTGCATGTGCTCGTTTTGAAACAATAGTTGTAGCAACAATATTTGGGCTGTAAACTGTCTGATTGTAGGAAGCAGGGCTGGATGTTAATATATCCTCATATCAGACTGGTAAAGATATTAACTTATCTGGATTTATCAAGTTACCACTTCAGAACATTGGCTTCAGGTTTTTTGGGTGTTAATGTGAAGCTTTTAGGTTTATTTGAACATTACCTCTGGTATTCACTGGTATAAATTCCAGAACAACTCAAAAATAAACAAGCAAGCTAAAACATATATTTATTATCGTAGATGATAAACATATAAAGTCCAAATATATTTTAACTGCTAAGAGAAACCACCCAGACAAGCCACGTGTGTTATTGTGTTGTTAAAATCCTAACATACATAATTAGATTTGTAGGCTTTGAAAAATAATATACATGGTTTGAATACTTAAGCAAAGACATGAAAAATAGGGAAAATTACAGATACGCAAAATACGTAACGCCGGGTTACGCAATTAACCTTACCTACGCCAAGTGCGCAAATCGGTCTGCAATTCCGTATTAACAAAAAGTCCTTTTATTGTCCTTTTGTGCTTGGAAATATGAACGAAACATCGTATATGTTTATTCTAAATACCGAAGTACACACAAATTCAGTCAATATTATAAAATATACATGTTTATTTAACCAGTAACACAAATACGTGATATAAGAAGCTGACGCTTGGGGGCGATAAGAACTTAAAGCTTCCAAAAACAGAAAATCAGCGCTGTAAACATCTAAATATAACATCAACTCAGCAATATATTAATAAACACAGTAATAATATCAAATATTATTCATACAGAGCGTTTATAAAAACAAAACCAGCATTGTTAGCTTAGCAGATAACACAACGCACACGTTGTTTACCTTGAATATGAAGCTCGAAATCCACACATAGTACACACTACTCTGCTGGAGATGATTTATAATAATGACATTTATTATACAAGAATCCGGTTTAATATGAAGGTAACAATCATACATGCACACACACGCCGCTCCGGTGTGTTTGGTTTGGGGTGAAGTCACGTGACCGAACCGCTCCGAGAGACTAATGACAGTGGAGTGACTCTCACGCGCGCGCGCACACACGCACATGCATGTAAAGAGATTTGCACGATTCTGCAGTGTCATGATATTATTACTTTTTTGCATCTGTTATGTGCATCGACTATATTTGTTCTTATTAACTGTTCTCATGTCTTTACTGTTCTAATTTGTCATGACAAATCAATCCACACCACCTATCATACACTTTGCACATATTCTTTAGGCTTTTATTACAAAATCCTAACATGTTTTATTTACATGTGCAGTATAATCATTGCAACAGCTTTTTGTAAACAACTCAGGGCACGTTCGTTCGAGCCAGGCTCACAATTTAGAGGACGCGGCCTATTAGCCCTACTCTTTCTCTGCCTGGTCCGCTGCGTTGAGCTCGAATGTTAAAGGAGAGAACAGGAGAGAAATGACGAGTCTGTACAGTCCAATGACTTTAATCAGTACATTTTGAATTAATGTAGTTTTTTTCCATGTCGCACATCTCTGTAACCCCACATATATAAATTACAAGTCCGTTGTGCGCCGCTAATTACTAGGGGCCAGTCTAAACCAGTTACTAGGCCAGTTTATGGCCTAGTAATCAACAAACACCTTTTTGCAATGTTGTGAAAATTTTAATATTTATTGTTCATAAATATACAGTCATTTATCATTCTCATTTTTATATCCTACACTTTATATAAACAAAAATGTAAGTTACCAGTTATATTTTGTGGTACATAATTTGTGATCAGGTGATTCAATCTTCCTCTACATTTAGATGTTTAAATAATGTAAATCATACAATCAACTTGGAGAATGCAAACATAAAGCAAAATAAAATATATACATTTATTTGTCTTTCAACCCAGTTCACTTTATTACATCAGTAATAAATTGTATATCGAGTGTTATGTTGTTCTCTTCTATAAGCCATCATTTATTGAGCTATGAGCGCATGTAGCACCAGAAGGTACTTTACACTTTGTCGCATCACTCCAGACTCCGTATATATCCTGTATGTATATCCTATATATATATATATATATATATATATATATATCCTGTAGATACGTAGCAATTCGATCTTCGATCTGAGGATCAGTAACGGTCTACAAAAGCACCCGAGTCAGACAAGGATTGGAAAAAAAATTATACACCACTTAAACTACCAAGCCTGATGATCTAGAGGGAAAAAAGAACAAGAAGTTTACTAACTTACGTCCTATTATTTAGATTTGAGATCATTCTGAAAAGCTCATCCTCGGGTTGTGCAGCAGCAGGCAAACTTTTTCACACCGTGCAGGTACATGTAAGGGATGATGTTTGTGTAGAACGCTCCGATGTAGCTGGCCAGCTCCATCAAAAGAAATGAATCCTTAAAGGTACCAATGATCGTGACTGTGAAATGAATCACCCAACAAAAAAGAAAAATCATAGCCACCGCCAACACACACTTGGCAGCTCTTACTAAACTGCTGGATTTGGTTTGTGTTTTCAATGCCACGGCAGCTGTAGAACCTGGTTGAGATTTCAGATCCTCTACTGATGCTTTCATAACCTTATCGTTCGATTGATTGTTGCTGGCCTTTATCCGCTTTTCATTTTGAAGCAAAGTGCTTGAAATCTGGATGCTCGCGTTGAGAATCTTGATCATTGGGATGAGATTAATAAGGAAGACGTAGAGAATTTCATAGCCCTGCTTGACCTCAGGAGACGGATAATTTTCCTGGCACTCTTTAAAGGTCTGGTTCACGTTGCTGATGTCGTTCGAGGTATAATACAAACGGGGAATGTTGAACACAGAGGCTATAGTCCAGCTTCCTACGAGCATGAATGCTGCACGCTTGATGCTGTCCATCGGCACCGGGGCTCCTCCGTGTTTCAGAGAGCCGACGAGTTTCTGATGCCAGTAGGTCGTGATGAACATGGTGGTGATGATGCTGCTGCTCTCAGATAATTCAGAACAAAAAATGAAGGCTATACAATAGACGCTTCCGTCAGGAAAAATGTTCACAAAGTCCATAATGTCCGGAATATCCACAAGCAAGTTCGTGATCAGATTAGATACACATAGGCTTAAAAATAGTAGGTCACTAGTACGGAGCTGAGATCTAGATTTTGGCCAGGAACTAAGGGCCAGCCAGTTGTTGCCAATGATTCCAATGATGCACAAAATGGCTCTTACTATAGTCCTTGCCCAATACTGTAAATTCATTCCTTCATTCATTGCCTTCTTATTAAACGCACAGATGGGTGCTGGAATACGATATGAACATGTTTAGGGCTTAGCGTGCTTAAATACTAGATACATAATGACTATGACATCAACTGTACTTTTCTGTGGGCATGGATACGGTCATTCAGCTCTTCTCCTACTCTGCGTAAATGCATCCCCATTGGGGTAAATCATTATAACACACAACCTTAACTGTGTTTTAACCTGGTCTGTCTGACATGTTTGATAGATTAGCTATTAACGTGTATAAAGTTATTACATCTGTGGCCAGCCTCCTGAGTGTGGAAAAACCGTTTTATATCAGAATGCTGTCTATCAAATTGTCTAGTTTTACCAGTGCTTAATAACATTTTGGTTCACGGTAAGACACTATACACCTGAACATGTCGCCAGTCTGTGGCAGGATACAGAAATAAAAACACATACACACCAATTAAACTGTGCAAGGAAACTGGACTACCTGTAATAAGCCTAGAATAGAACAGCGCCTGTACCACCTCAGACGCTTGAGGTACTTCAAACTGCCCTCCACGGTACTACGAAACTTCTACACCTGCACCATCGAGAGCATTCTAACAGGGAATATCACTGTCGGGTTCGGTAACAGCACCAAGCAGGACAGACTGGCTCTACAGAGGGTGATTCGTTCAGCTGAACGCATTAGTCAGACCGAGCTACCTGACCTGCAGTCCATCTACAAGAAACGGTGCTGCTCATGAGCCAAGAAGATAGTAAAGGACA